>JABXWE010056631.1:0-14815 GCA_014611495.1 Limonius californicus | reverse complement strand
CTGTATCTGTTGGATAACATTTTTTTGCTATAATGTAACTACCCCGTTTAGTTTCATAATATTGTGTTCTACACAATTTAGGAGGGGGGGGGGATTTATTTAAAGAAGCATATATTACACAACATTAACACGTTTGAAAACTCGAAATGGTTTATTTAATTACCACAAATACCTATAAGGGTAAATTGGGTTATTGGGTTAATACTAGAAGTTGGAAAAATTATATATATACATATATGTCGAACAGATAAGTTTTGTTAACAAATTATTGTTTATTTACAGTTGCAGTACGAAAGATTATACCGGGTGCCACGAAAGTGGACCACTAAAGTTTGGGTCCGGAAGTCTGCAGAAAAACTCAAGAAGTCTTTGTAAAAATGTATATGATGTATATTCAACAATTTATTTCAGGGTTCAGTTATCTAGTTACAGAGAATTTCTTTGTTTCTATCATTGTTCTGTTAAATCAAGTCATAATAGGTAATAATAATAGTGTAATAAATGCTAATTTGTTATGATAGAAGGTGTTTCAAGCTTGAATTATTGTTATTTTCTAAGTGTGGTAATGATGGAGCCTTTTTCTGCAGGTGAATATTTGTAGAAGTGCATTTTGTATATGGCTATTGCAGCTGGAATGTTCATGCAGCTGTGGTAGAATATCGGAGAAGGTATCCTCACCAGCGACAGCTTGGCCACCGAACATTTAAACGGTTGCATCGACTGGGTAATAGCAACGACTGTATATAGTCCTTGATAAAACCTAATTGCCTAAAGATTGTTCTAGTACTCGTCGATGGGTTTTGCTGGACTACGTCAATAATGTCAGCATTATTGTCCACGTTATTTCTTCCAAAATTATTTCGGTGCATTCGTTCAAATATTCGGTGGTCAGGCTGTCGCCAATGAGGATACCTTCTCCAATATTTTACCAAAGCTGCACTAGCATTCTCGTTGCAATTGCCATTTATACAAAATGCATTTTTGCATATTCAAGTGCAGAAGAGGGCTCCATCATTACATCACTTAGAAAACAACAATAATCAAGCTTGCAACAACTTCTGTCATAACATATTAGCATTTGCTGAACCTATTTCCTGTTATGACTTGATTAACAAAACAATGATAAAAACAAAGATATCCTCTGTAACTAGATAACGGCTGGAAATAAGACAACACCTTTTGAATCACCCTGTATATATATATACATAGCGCGGTCGTAAAATATCCTCCCCCCTACTAACTTTTGAATAACTTGATATTTTTCACACAATTTTGTGTGTTTTAATGGCAGTCTAAATGCTACGTTTTAGTCCATACTTATTTATATTTTATAACTTTCTTAAACTATTTTTTTAAATGGCAATGGGGTCGAGTGACACCTCATTTGAAAGGTATTTTAATTCTGCGTCTGATCCTTGAGTTTCATAAAAAAATTATCATCCAGAAAAAAATGACAGATGCTTGAAAATAACAAGTTTATGGAAGGAAAGGTGTTTTGAACAGTCAATATTCAAATGTGAGCAAACAATAACTTAATTAAAGTGACAGAACAGAAAGACGAATGATTACAGTTGTTTTGCTTCTGTTATTTCGCTTCCTACATTTTTTTAGCGTTTTGCTTAATATCAAAAACAGATAATTTGGAAGTCTGTCATTTGTTTTTGGATCTGTACAATTTTCTCAATATATAGAATTATACTCTATTCAAAGAGACCTTTCAAATCAGGTATCACTCGACCCGCATTGCTATTTAAAAAAGTATTTCAAAATGGCGCGTAGGCGCCGTTTTTAAAGTTATAAAATTTAAATATGTACTAAAAAGTAGTATTTAATCTCCCATTAAAGCACACAAAAATTGGGGAAGAAATATCAAGTCGTTCAAAAGTTAGTAGGGGGGGAGACCATTTTATGACCGCATTGTATATTTAAGATGGCAGAAACCATCCTATCTTACTTGTCCAGAGTACTACAAATAGCACGAACGCAGCTTCGGGTTGTTAGAATAATTGGAATTTTGCCAGCGACCATAAATACATACTTTTCAAATTGGCCGAAAAAAAATTTATCGCTTCAATATATCGAATGTCGTAATTTGTCTGAAAACATGTTACAGTAATGTTGGATATTAGGAAAACAATATTAAAATATAAGTTTTGTCTGAATTTTATTGTTGCCTTCGGTAATGTTTATGATTTATGTTCATTACCATCATGTCCCTTCGCGATAGAAGTTCTTAACCTGTCCCTGTTTGCCAACGTTTTGTAGGTGCTCTAGGAGTTGTGTTGTAATTATACATTTAGTCTTCAATTATTCATTACTTAATTCGTTCTCTATTATCGATGTTTATGTTTAGACTACGTTGATATACGTATTTTCTTTTATCTAATTCATACTTAAACCGTGTGTTTTGCTCATTTCTCTTATATTATGTTCTTCAAGTTTCTCTAGATTTTCCTGCTATTATATTTGTGTTGTCAGTATATCTTGTGTTACTTATGTATTTCCGATTTACTAAGATGCAAGCTAATAATGCTCCTCTTATTATTTTTTCAGGTTATATATTAATTAACGCGGATAACTGTATGCGCGTGGCAATTTCAGCTCCATAGTTCTCGGTTCTTGACACAACCTTCCAAATATCGAAGAACGTAAACGTAAAAGAAATTAAAATGATTGGCTAACATCTCAATTTTCATGATCTAAAGCGAATATAAATCATGTTTTTCCATGTTTTGATCTTAAAAACGGATTCCGAACTATCTTTCTGGACATCAGATAACCGTGCTACACCATATGCCTCTCACGTTGTCCAGAAATTATGATTGACTATGAAACGTTCAAAACTTTATAGTATCTTCTATCACAGCAACCACCCTTGCTATTTCGTCTTTGCTAAGATGTCGTATTTTAACTTGCTTATCGAAGAAACATCTCTGACTATTTGGATCTTTTAGCTTAACCTTATTAACAATCATAAATTAGAAAAAACTTTAAAACAAAGCTGTTTGTTACTACAAGAGCTCTAACCTAGCAAATATAGCAACACAAACCGGAAACCTATAACAATACATACGTTTTTGAATGTGATTTGCTAATTTTTATTTGCGTGTATACTTATCATCATCAATTAATCATTAATTCTATTTAGACTAGATACACAAAATTATTTTATCAGTTTTGCGAAATTAAATTGAGTAACATTGAAATACAGTTGCAGAGGGATAAGAGGTCGTTTACGTGTAGGTATTTCTGCATCTTTCTCTCACGTTTGCGGTAATGTATGTAAACAACCACATTTTCGTAATAAATACATCGGAAACAATCGCATTTATCTTGTGGCGTGTTGTACTATTCCAAATGTTTGGGACCACTTAGGAATTACTTCTACTTACGTTAATTGGGAAGCTCGATTTTCGATTAGGTATGTGTGTTTTCTTGTTCTTGATAGTTGTCGATAGAGCTTAGCAAGGATGTCCTACAATAAAATCGTTCGCATCGTAAAACTTTACATTTGCCGTGATCTGATTACTCGAGAGAACAATAAAATTCATTTCCTCTTTTAAAAGCAATATCCTAAATCCTAAAAGGATCTATTGTAAGAACTATTAAGGACAACATTCAGACTTTAAAGTATCTCCTTAAACATGCAGACTTACAATGGGAACGGGAGTTACATGCGAACATAGACGTGCCTTGCTTTTGGAAACGAAAAAGTAATTTAAATTTTCTTCGGTAAGATTATAATGATGAAATTGAATAAAACCCCATCTTTGTACTCTCTTTGTATAATTATGCAAGTTAGAATAAAGTGTTAAGTTGATTATAATAAAATATTTTGTCAAGCTCAAAGTCTTCAGGTAATTGTGAATGGGTTTCTTACCTTTACAGTTCCCATTTGTCTTTGAAAGTAGTAAGTACAGCTATTAAAATTATCTTGTCTATAAGTTTTGGTAATATGTATTATGTAAGTTGCGACGGAATTATTATTTACGAATTGGTTTGAATCGAACACTTATGATTAAGTCACCAATTAGTTTCTTGATAGGTTAGGATACCGAAGTGGTTAATACAGGAGATCTTTGCATATGCAATTGTTACGGTAATTATTTAACACCCCATGCTTGAATTCCCTATGTATAATTACATTCGGTTCATTTAAGCAATGTGAGGAATAAAATTAATGGAAATGGGTATGATGTTAATTACAATGGTTTAAGATAAGTAGGAGAAATAGCCTCCTCGCGAGCCCATTACATTGGAAATTAAAATGAATGAATGGCATAAACTCTATGAAGCTGGAGAAAAGCTACTAATGTTTAGTCCTACTGAAAGCGCTATTCCATTTGTATGTTATAATAGAAACATACTATCCTCGATACAATTTATGAAACCAATTTGAAAAAATTATTTAAAGAAATAGAAATACGAGATGTATAATGTACTTATAAGTCAAATTGGTAATATATCAATATGGAAGCAAGTTGGTATCAGTTTATTACGAGGAGTGTTCTAATTTAAACAGGAATTTATTTATAATAAATGGTATTACAATATTACAATCATGAAAACTATATTATTTGCGCTAGCTTCATCGATCTGGAAGATTCTACTACCTTCCTGAAAGAAGTCGTTGGGTTGCACAGCTTCCATAAAGTCCTTATTATACTGAAATCTTTTCCCGGCTAAACATTATTTTAGTGGGCGAAACAAATAAAACTTTAGTCCAAAAATGGATGTTCTTTTTTATCATTTCGCTGCAGGAAAGATGAAACGATTTGCAAAACATTTGGCTTGTGGTTTTTGGTCAACAACTGCAAACACTTTCACTCTTCTTCTTCTTAAGGTGCTTTGTCTCTTACGAGACGTAGCGATCTTCTCTCCTATGCCTGTGTTGCGCGTTTAGAGTGCCACAGACATAGAGGACCTACAGCTTAACGTGGGCTCCGAACCACGGGAAGTGTAAACACTTCTACTCCAGAGAAGATTTACTAGGCAGAATATCTCGCTGGTTTGCCATTGCCTTGCGAGGGAGAACGGCCGTTAAAAATCCGATGTTCCGGTACTGGGAATTGAACCCAGGACCCTCAGCGTAGAAGTCTAACGCGCTAACCTCTAGCCTACGGCCGCCTCACTTTCACTCTACATTGTAAATTTTGAGAAATTTCACGAACGGTTATCCGTCTGTCTCGCTGAATATGGACATTAACTGTTTCTTCATTTTCAGATTAATCGAAGTTGCAGCTCGTTGTACACGAGGCTCATTCTCTACACCAGTTCTCCCATCTCTAAACTATTTTGACCGCTCAAACAGCAGACTTTTAGAGACATTGATCGCCGTATTGTGCTCGCAGCTTGTAAGAATTGTAGTCGAATTTGCGCTTTCATTCGTAAAAAGTTAATAATTATGCGCTATTCCACGCTACAACGAGCAGAACTTTAAAACATTGTAATTGTAACTGTTACAGTAATATAATATTTTTAATTTTTGGAATTTGCTTAAGATGGCGTTTTAATTTAATCATTTGGCAACCGTTTTTGCCTGTTGTGAGTATTGTTTGAATGTGAGCTCAACAGATAAATATTTGCTAAAATATACGTAACTTTTTTCGGCTCTGTAACAGCTGGGAAGAATTATAAAATTTTAGAAGAAGGACCGTGACTGACAGCGGGAGCAGTCCACATGAAGCAATGATGTGGGCTAGGCGTAAGTTTGCATATCTTCGGCCTAATCTCTAATTAATAGCTTGTGCGAACCTACTACCTGATTACTATGCGAATATTCTCTAAGCTGAGGCAAGGTGCGAATTTTGTGTTACCACGTATGTGATTATATATAAAGATGGGCTGCAATGGCAACGTCAGCTGATATAAGCAGTGGCGTCCCTGGCTAGGTTATGGTTTATATCCCATGAAGTGTTATATGTGTTTACCCAAATGGTTATGTATTATCTACTTGGTATTATATATGGATTATATCCCATGAAGTGTTATATGTGTTTACCCGCAGGGTAACGTATTATCTACTTGGTATTATATATGGTTTATATCCCATGATATGGTGTTATATATGTTTACCCGAATGGTTACTTATTATCTACTTGGTATTATACGTGTTTTACAAGCATTGCGTCTTATTATGGTGATGATGATGATTCTGTGGGTCGGAGCAAGCTCCTGCACTTAGGCCACCAGGGCCCATTGTGCTCCCTAGGGGTAATGACCTCACTCCTTCAACAGGCCCGTCGCTTCAGCGAAGGACAGAATCCTGTTCAAGGGCGTGTCTTGAATGTCTTTGGTTCAAGAAAGGGAGATTCTAAGGTGTTTGTGTCTTAAGGCCGCTAATGCCTTGCATTTGCAGAGGACATGTTCAGAGGTTTCCTCTAGCTCTTGACATTTCCTACACTGGTTGTTTAGCACAATCCCTATAGTGTGGAGATGACTGTTCAGGTGTCCGTGGCCTGTAAGTAGGCCCGTTATTATCCTGATTTGTCTTCTGCTTAGATTCAGAATCTAGTCTACCGATTTAGGCGTAGGTTTCTTGATGAAGGATCTAGCCTGTCTGGGTGTGAGTCTGGAGTTCCAAGAGTGCTGAAATTGCGCGTTTGCGTGATTCCAGATCTCGTGCTTCACATGTTTGGGGGCTATTCCAAAAGCTGGCTTTGGACCTAATAAAGATTCAGAAGCCCCAGCCACAGCTAGGGCAGCAGCTTCCTCATTGCCACTTATTCCGCTATGGCCTGAACCCATAGGATTTTCACGTAATTCTCAGCTGAGAGTTTGACGAGAGTGGCTCGACATTCTTCGACAAACCTAGACCCTATCTTGGGAGATGTTAGGGCCTTAATGGCCGCTTGACTGTCCGAGCGAATAGATGTATTTACCTCTATAATTTCTGTTGAGGTTTTTGTTTGCACAAGCAGTAATCGCGAAGATTTCTGCCTGGAAGACCGTAGGATATTTGCCTAGAGCAAATTTAAGTTTGACCCTGGGTGTGTCCCCATATACACCGGCGCCGGTACCTTTTCTATTCCGTCACCCATCTGTATACCAAACTAGGCCACCGGGCTTAAGAAAGGGCCGATCGTCCGAGAACCATTCATTCCGGAGAGGGATGTGAATCTTGTAGGGTATGCTAAAGGAGAACTAGGAGGTCATGCCATCACTTCCCATTGAAGAAACGGGAGTGGTCGCCTTCAATTTGCAGGCAACTCTGGCACGTCCTACGTTTTCCTGAGTCGGTTTCCATTGCCCCGTACACATCAGCCTAAGCGTTGCCGTTCGAGCATCGGCCTCACAATCACAAGGTGAAGGAGCGCGAGTCCCAGCAGCACTTCCATGGCCGCTGTCGGGGTTGTTCGCATTGCGCCCGTAATGCCCAGACAAGCTAATCTTTGCATACGGGCGAGTGTCTTCCTTGTGGTGGTCAGTTCTGATCGTGGCCACCAGACAAGAGCAGCGTATGTTAACAGCGGGCGTACTACAGCCGTGTAAAACCAGAATATGATTTTAGGCTTCAGCCCCCAGGTTTTGTCTAACGCGCGGCTGCTCGTCCAGTAGGAAGCGTAGGCCCTTTGTACTTGTCTTTTCACATGGCTATTCCAGGTTAGTCGAGCATCAAGGACAACGCCTAGATATTTGACCTCACCCGTCAGGTCAAGTGACTTGTTGAAGATTGAAGGTTTTCTATACCCTGTCATCTTCCGTTTTCGTGTAAACAGGACCAGCTCGGTCTTTGATGGATTGACCGAGAATTGGTTCCTGTTGCACCAGTGTTGCACAATATTTAGGGCACCTTGGGTAGCCCTGTTTATAGTGCCGAGAAATTTACCGGCTATAAGGATAACCAGGTCATCCGCATAGCCCTGAGTGTAAAACCCTTGCTCGTTGAGCCGCCGGAGCATTTGGTCATATTAGGGTTGTTACACAAGATTGGTGTGTCTATGTAAGTAGTTGTTGGAAACAGAAGCATAGTGAATATAAGTAGCTATATGAGTAGATAATGTGTGTGGCATGATTAATTTTTATTCCCCTAGCAATCATTCGGGAGGTAGTCAGCGGGCAGAGGTTACATCAAAAATGTGCCTACGTCGTATTATTATAATTTTTATGTATGTAACATTAATGTCACGATGACATCGACTGACTTTTACGCGATGGTGTGGACACGAATGATAGTCCTTCGCATGTTAGACTGAGGGGGCACCCCCCCCCCCGCCTGTGAATTACAGAGAGACTGGCTATGGACCTAGTCCATAGCCCGGATTCCTCTGGAGGATTGGTGCAACAGAAGAGATGCATATTCTACGATAACGAATGGCTGCGGCCACAGCAGCTAGCCGGCAGATTAGCATTAATTGTGTCTTGTTCGAGTTCCAATCCAGTGGCAGGAGACTGGAGGACCCCGCTGAATACAACTACCCAATATTTATTGACAGGTCAGTAAGCCTGTGTTTTATTATCTGTTGCTTGTCACCTGCCTGTCGCCGCCAGTGAATTCTGATCGTATCCGGTGTTTGCTTATCCAGGAACTGCATAAATGAAATGTAGAAGCGCTGCAACCGTATTTAAATTAAAAATTCAGTCGTTTTTGTTCGCCCCCCACCCCCCGTAAGGTCGACTCTGACACTTTCTTGTTTAAATTTAAACACTCCTCATATTATACCTTAAATTCTAATGAATACAAGGTAATCAATTTGTTTGAACACAGTATAATTTTTAGGTGTCAGTAAAGTTTGTGTAAATAATATTTTAGAATTTGAGTGTACAAATAATACACTGCGATTAGTAAAAACAAAACTCTGTCATCACGTATTTACTACATAAGACTTAGATGCTAGCTAGAAATCTTCTATCTCCTTTTTTCCTTCCTTAACGTAACCAGTCATCGCTATTATACAGATTCCACGATAGATAAGCAAGGGAAGAAGCAAACAGCATTTATCTTACGACTTTATTATTTCAATGCGGTTCTTAGAGTAGTAGGTTATGTTGCTGGGTTTTTCTAAGGATTTTATCTGCTTAATTTATTAACAGTCAATTTACAGATACGTAACGGTAAGATAGTAAGAAAGCCATAAGACGGAAACACAAAAGTTTTGAAAATGTAAGAAAATTGCAATTTTGTTAACCACTTAAAGTAAGTACATAATACTGGCATTAACAACTATTAATGCATTATCCTTTTTTATTAATAATGAAGGAATTTAACTGGCACCTATTTGTTTATTCCAGTGGATGCGAATGATATATCAAATCGTAAAAGTAAAGTAAACATTTATACAGGGTGATTCTAAACATGTGCGAAGAACTTTAGACAGATGAGGGGCTTCAAAGTGTTCTTACTTCAACACCCTGAAATGTAAAAAACTATTGTGTTTTTTGCCTAATTTTGATAAACTCCATTGTTTTGGAAAGTTAACAATGCAAGCTTAATTTCTAGCTAAGAAAATTCGTGAGTTGTGAGAAGCGGATGAAATTCCCCGAAGTGGTAAATCATAATTTCGACGTAAATTATAGATAAACGTTAATCCTGACATTTACTATTTGCACTTGAATAAAAACAATTATACTGTAATTGGATAAGGTGGGAGCTGTGTAGATTTTACAACACATACCTTAGATATACAGAGTGGCCACTGGATGCCGAATGGAATTCTTTTGAAACTATGATGCTTTATTTGTTTGAGTAGTGTGTGTAGTTTGTTAGGGAAATTAATATGTTAATTTATTATAGCATATAGATAGGAAAAGTTTCAATTTTTATTTTCTGTTTCAAAGTCATTTTTTAAAAGTTTCTTCTGTCCAATTTTGGAATTTTCCAAAATACGTTCGATTACTTCTTATTCACATTTTCTGAAATAGTTGTTTAAAGATGTCATGGTTGAAATATCATAAATGATTAAGGATCAACATAATGTTGACTCCAGTAACATTTAATGAGCTTCTTATATAGATCGGTCACAGACTAGTAAATTACGTCAAATATTCTTACGTACAACTGATAATACACACAGTATTAATTTGATATTCATGTAACTTTTATTGTCTTATTTATTTACTGATAAAGACCTGAAAACACAGAAATACATTTAAAAAGTTTTTATCTGGCACGAAAAATAATCTTAACAAATGTGCAGTCTATACAAGGTGTTTAAAAATAAAGTCGGATAATTTACCCAGGTATAGAATTCATCAAAACCAAACAAAAAAGTCTTATTCAAAATACGTCCACAAACCAACTGTTTTAGTGATAGAAGCGATTTTGTTTTTTAATCATAAATTACATTATTGTGAAAAATTAAACAGGAAAGGCACTAACAGGTAAATAAATATAATAAATGTCCAAATACAAAGGTCTAGGAAGTTAAAAGCAGGTACCTAGGTGGACCTGCAATTAGGCTTCTCGTCCTATCCATTTGTTGTCGATTATTGGTATTCTCTGATATTGATTGAAAAATGTGGATGAGCCCCATCGTGCATAAGCCACAAGTGAACCCTATTAGTCAGGGCCGCGTCTTCTAATAGTGGGGGTAAAATGTTGTTCAAGAAGTCAAGATATAGTTCACTAGTCAAACGATTTATAAAAATACTGGTCCTATCAGACAGTCTTTCATAATTCCGCCGAAAATTAATGCAGATATTTTCACTCAATAGCACGAGGATTTTCATCTGCCTAAACATGATTATTATACAAATTGGTATTATTGTTATTTGTAAAGGTAGCTTCATTAGTAAAGACAATATTGGCAGGACAGTTTGAATTTTCTCAGTGTGAATCTAAAGAATAACGTTATTGAAATATAACCAACACCAGTAAGGGCTGTACCCGCTGGATATGGTACGAAATACAGTTGTGTACAGTAAACAAATAATAACTTAAATTTTGTTATTCATGACAAATTGAAAACCTATACTATTGCAATTTATCGATTAAAAAATAAAATCGCCTCTAACTCTGAAACAGTTGCCTTGCAGATATATGTGATTAAGACTTTTTTATTTGGTTTCATGAGTACTTATACCTAAATAAACTATTCCATATTTTTCAAACACTTTGTATACAGCCTGTCCCATCGGTGCGTAGACGGGAAATAACGCAAGCAACATATTCATATTCTGCTTGCCCTATACAATAGGTACATATTTTGTGGATATTCTATAATTAATTTTGTTTGAACATGTTATTCACATACAGAGTGTTGCACTAAACATATTGTTTTCTTCTAAATGGAATACTCAGTTTATTATGGTATTATAGAAAATCCACTTCAATGCGAGTCATATTTACATACTGGACTATTTTCAACCGTTACCACGCTAAAGAAATGTAACATTTAAGATGTTGATATCGTGTTTTCACAGAAAAAAAGAATGTATTTTAGTGCAGGTTCTACACATGCCTGGTAAAATTGCTGTTAAATTTGTTATATACAAGGTCTTTGAATTTTTGCGAAACTTTAAAAAACTTAATTTTTAAATGCAACACCTTGTATATATTTGGTCTTGGTGGATGAAGAGTATTGCACGCTTTTTTATAATAGGACTAAATTCGTATAGGGCCAAGGAGATGAAAAGAAGTTACAGAGCTTAAAAGTTTTTATTTTTATTGAACTGTTTTTAATATCTAAACATTAGTTTGCGCTCTTTATGGCACGCATTGTATTTTCTATTGCAACAAACCGGGAAATAATAATTCAGAAGAACACATATTCTAAGAGGCATATTTTCTAAATCGACAATCTTAAATGACTCTCAAAAAGTCTTTGCTACCTCTATAGAGAATGGTACTACAGATTTCTGGAGGATTTGCCCCATGATTTCTATGAAGGATACTGATCTTAAAACACGTCGATTTATAACACGATAGTGCCCCTGCTCATTTCCACCAAAACGTTAAGGAATATCTAAACGACAGGCTAGGAAATTTGTAAATGGTCGAAGAGGTGGTATTTCATGGCTTAGAAGATCGCCAGATCTAACACCACTAGACTTTTTCCTGTGGGGCTATACAAAGCAGCAAGTGTTTCAAGTAGTGCCAACAACTGCCGAAGACATAAAAAATTGGGGCTTATCGACATAATCTTTGTGCAGAGTTTCTAAATGCCTATTCAATTTAGTGGGTTTTATGCTATATACAGCCAAAGCCAAAATTTTGAGGTAAATAACTCATTCAGATTTTTCTTCACCACTTATTTCAATGTTTGTAAAACCGTAATTTAAGTAAGTAGGTATGCTTGGTCATATTTTCGTGTTTCTTATTTTACAACAGGATTAGCACTGGTACTAGACGTTTCTGATGAAACAGGAGCTTCTTCATCTTTAACTTTCTTATGTAACACAGTCACAACGAGACAACTAACAACTGACGTGCTGCCGCTGCTTTCATTATCGCGAATTTTTAATCCAGAAAGTTCGATAGGTATCGGTAGCTGCCGCGAACATTCGGGTAACAGTAGATCAGGTTATAATACGCGCGCGACTGCATCACATCAGCAGTGTAGCCAATATTGCCAAATCGAGTTAAATAAGTTCCTGCATATTGGGTTATTCTCATCTATCTTATATTATGCAGGGGGCGCATAATTATTCAAGGTAAAAAAGGGGGACGCGAAATAAGAAAGTTTGAGAACCGCTGGTATAGGGGGATACGAAAGACATCGTCAACGGCAGTTACATGGCGTTATATAAAAGAGCAGCTCTTTGTGTTCGTATAACAGTGTTGTTCGTCGTCATTGTGCACTATTTAGTAAAAGTTTTATGCTTTAAACTGTTGACGTACCAATATTGTAGAATCGTTACAAAACAACATGTCGGCATAATGAGCCCCGTGAGAGGACAAAATATTTTAGTATGCATATTTAACATTCTCTACGCGTTCTCCAACAATTTTTTTATCCACGAAATAGAACAAATGCTATATTAATATTTAATATTAAAACCAGTTTAATAATAATGAAAACTTTAAATCTCTGTAACTTTTTTCAAATCCTTTGCCTTATACAAACTTGTTATCACAAAAAAGGTTACAATAATCTCCATTTACCAAAACCAAAATATGCAGGGTGTCGCAGAAGTTAAAAAACCCTACGTATAACAAAACAAATAGCAGTATTAAAGAGGTTGTAACGGTATTTTAGCCTAGGTTTTTCGCAACCCATTTCACACTGGGCTCAAGAGTGTACAAATTTGCGCTTCCCTTACTCTCTCAGCATATTGGAGCTACGCGTGTTTGACTTTTGGGAAAACAGGATTTTCGGTCGGACATCTTTGCGTCTGGCAGAAGCGAACGAATCGTTGCATTAGATTTTTCTCGCTAAAGTGTATTTCACTTTGCGTTCATCTCGATTTTATGAGGAAATCTAAAGTTATAACGTGATCTTTAGTAGATTGTTAGATTTACGTTATTGGCATTTTTGCCGCTTTGATTAACGTTTCGATTCTATTGTAATTTTGTCGGGTAGATCGGAGTTACCGATTGGTAAGTTTTATCCTTTGTTTAAAGTTATGGCTGGCCTAACATTTTCCTAATATTGGAATTTAGACAATTTTGGGAAGGCGAGATTTTGCCGAAGTTTTCTGCACTTTCAATGGTTGTATCTGCTGCGTGCGAGAAATAGTTATTCGAATTCAAACCAGTTGCCTGCAAGTGAAAACAGGTGCCGGACACGAGGCCGTTCTAGAACGTTCCATTCCAGATCAAACAGGGAAGTGCTAATTAATTTTAATTTTGATGATTTTGGAGTCGATGTAATTACTCCTTGTTTATGTGTGAGAATTTCTTTATATTACGGGGTAGATAAAACTGGGTTGTAATTGCATAGGGTGTTTTGAATTAATTTATTGGCTTAATACAGTGTTATCTTAGCGTGTATAAGTATTAGCGTACATAATCACGGGAGTTTCACTTGATATACAGAGTAAGTCAACCTGAACGGTAATAGTGCGTTTTATTCGGGTTTAACGGCAATTTTGACTTCTGAGGTGCGCTATAGATCGTTGTAAGGCCTTTCACGTCTAGGGTGTATGACGCGGCTTTGAGGGCGCTGGTAAGGGTAAAGAAAAACGCAGTATTTTTATTTTAGCTCAAAGATATTAATTGTTAGTTGCTATATTAAGTGAATGCGTGCTGGTAATTGTGTACCGATACAGGAGTCAAACACACAAGTAATTTAATGTTGTTTATTTGGGTTTATGAACCATTAATTGGTGTTTATGCTGACATTAAATATCGTTGCTGCAAATGGACTTATTATTTATTGTTTCCTATCATTGTATTCGTTTAGTAACAAATTAAGTAAGTAATAAACTTGGGGTCCGACTAACCGATCGACATCTGAGTTAATGGTAGTGTATTATTTTTTTTTCAAGTCGGTGGCGCCCTTTCAGGTAATTAACTTAAGGTTAATTAGTCTATTTATTCAAGCAAAGCAGAGAACCGCCCATCTTCGATTGAGGTTCCGGGAGGCTATCATTAACCGTATATTTACTTACTTAGTGTGGAGAAATTTCCCTTGGAAATTTTTGTCAGGCGTCACAAGGTTGGCCACTAGAAGCATCTGAAGTAGACCACTTTTTTCCAATTAAATTCTTCTAGCAGGAGAACGGTTGAAAATACCCCCATACAATTTTATATCAATTTGATCAGCACTGAAAAGGCTTTTCAATAATATATATATTAATAATAATAAAAGGCAATTTCAACAGGTATTTATTTTTATTTTAGCTTTATACGTATTTCGACATACAATATGTCATTATCAAAAGCATTTAATGAAGTAAACATTTGTAGTTGCTTGGGTAACAGCACACTGGATCT
>JABXWE010056630.1:0-11470 GCA_014611495.1 Limonius californicus | reverse complement strand
GCGCTTTCTTAGGGTGTAGAGTTTTAATAACATTTTGAACTTCAGTAATTTTGATACGTGGGAGTGGTGGCTCAAGTTGGTAGGGAGTTTCCAGTAGTCGAGTTAATTCTTCCTCTTCCTCAGGTTGGTTCTCTGATGGATGTGGGTGGAAAACCTCAGATAGGTGCTCTGCGAATGCACGTGCTTTCTCTTCGTTGCTCCTGGCCCATATTCCCTGACGCGTCTTGATTGGTGGTGAAGCTTTTGTAACTTGTTTAGCCTTTTTAGTCGTTTTCCACAATGAGTAATCCGTGTCCTCGGTGGGTGTGAGACTACTCAAGAAGGTTTGAATGCATACATTTTTGTTGTTGGTAAGAAGTTCTTTTACCTCTTGGGCTGCTGCATTAAACAGTCGTTTGCTTTCAAGCGTTCTTAGCCTTTGCCATTGTTTTCTAAGTTTTCTTTTTTCTATAAGGAAGAAATAGTTAAGTAGGGACCTCGGTGGAGCAGTGCGGATACGCGCTGCCACTCGAGGTCAGAGCGAAATTCGGTCCGATCGGTCGAGGTTTCGAATCCCGATTGGGGTGTCCGCATTTCGCTTAGTTAAGTTTAGGATGCGTGTTGCATGAATGTCTAGTATTTAAGGGAAGCCCGCATCCCCTGAAGTAATGCGAAAGCGATTCCGGGAAGGGGGGACGGTAGTATGAATGAATGAAAAAAAAAGTGGTTGTTAGCTAGTAAGAATTTGGCCGATACCTAACCAATAGAATAAGTTGTATTGAAAGGCGTAACAACGCTGCCGGGTACATTTATCCTAGGTATTACTTTATACCGCCTGACAACTATTGGAGACTTTTATCGGATCACTGAAAGACTGGCCCTAAGAGGTATTTATTCTCAACTACAATGACACCCCAAGTACAAGCATAGAACGGCGTAAGTAATCCCTAAAACAGCTAAATATTCTAAAACCAGCTTCAGTAGCCTCTACATCAAATTTTCTCTTTGGGTCTCAATAAATTGGACAATTTTTTTGTTATTTTAATAAAATATTTATTGTAATGCACCTACATTTTTTTCTTGTGTTTGTTTTTATAAGAATCACGAACATCTAAACACAACTGTGTCTGAAAAATAAAAGATTGATTTGTAAATTTTTTTATAAGTGGTACCAGTGTAAAGTGTTATTTACTGATAATATAATTTGGTAGGCGCATATTAGGAAAACTCGCCTTCCAGTTACCTAAGTATCGTGTCATTAGTGATAATAGCTACTATTAAATTGCTTTTATTGTAATTAAGAGTTCAATTCCTTATAATATATAATAAATTTTATTAACTTAATACAAAAATATTAAAGGCGTTCTCATATGTAGTAGAAACTTAACAAATCGCGTTAATAGCTTAGTGTGTCATCCCCAAATCATAATCAAATAATAATATATTTTACCTGAGCACTTCCACATATTGTTATTAAAAATTCAAGTAATTATGATTCAATTATATTTCAGCAATGTTACAATGCATTTTGACGGAAATTTTATATTTTTTCAAGAATATTTGCATCTTTTTAAACGGTGTACTTTTTCATCAAGGATGAATATTTATTTATGTTATTTAAAAATGAAAACAGTCTTAATGTAAATTTGTTTAATATCCGTCGTAAATGTTTCATCCCTTAATTCGCTTAATATTAATACAATGAAGGCATCCCTGAGTTAGATTTCCCTGGCTGGCGAAAGTAATTTTTTACTTTGAAGTCGTTAATTTTATGTTATTTTTACTGCCCAGTGCTAGATGGAAGCATCACGAAACCCACCTGCAATTTTTTACCTGTTTTTAAGGTAATGAGGGTTATTTATTCTGGGCGTAGCTGGAACTTCTCAGGGCATATAATATGAATTTTACATCGCTGAACTACTCGATTTCTTAACAGAAAATTTATAGAGAGTTCTTTGGTACACTAACAAATACACTCCGACAAAATCAAATATTTATACTGTATGCTACTCAAGAATCTCGCTCGAACATGCTTTAATGATGTTAATTACTGTTAACGTAATTTAATAAGTATCTCTTCAGAGGTTTTCTCTGATAACCTAAATAGGCATAAAACCACATGTCTGTTTATTTCTTGCATATATGATTTCATTAATTTGATTAGACACATAACGTATCTGTTTAGTTATTTATCTTTTGCCTTACTTTAATTAAATTAAACATTAATAATTCCAATAGAATTTATTAGTTTGCTCTTACTTAAAACGTTTTCAATGCAATCAGTTTAATTTTCAAACACAAGATAAGTTAACAGATTGGTTGATTTTTAGCTTGGGCCTTGGTCTACTGTTCGAAAAGTCTAATAACGACAAACTTATGAGCTCAATTTTCCCTTTATTAAATTTGTATTTTTATAATGATGCTAAATTTGAGACACCTTAAGTGTACATAACCAATTTATGTTAATCATATTGTAATTGCTATTAGGTACGTTATTAGATGTAAACGAATGATAGTGTTCTAACAAGTGTTTAGGGTAGTCGGATTTGTCAAAGTGTTTGTGTGTATGTCTGCATTATATGAGGGTATACTTTCCTTATACAGGGCGGGCCGGCTAAGGTGAACCTACTTAAAAGTGGCTGACGCAACCCAACATACACGTACCTATCAGATGAACTAAAATTATTGAATTGTTTATAGTATATCAATGGATAATAGTTACTATCTGTCAAGTTGTCTCTTACTAAGTAATTAACAATTCTTCTACTATTAATTATATTACACACATTTTCTACTTCGTTTTAATGAAGGTCCTCGGACTCACAACACGAACAAACGTGTCAGATGTAATTAAAGGACACACTTCAATTATTCTATTTTTTAAACTTACTACCGGGGTTCGGTATACAGTTTCTGTAATTGTCCCCAAAGAAAAAGGTCAAGTGGAGTGATATCATAGCTGCTTGGAGGCCATGGATGCACAGCTCCTCTTCCAATCCAATATTCTTCAAATACAATATTTAAGTGTTCTCTAACAAGTCACCTGTAGTAAGCAGAACAGCCATCATAATAATGTTGCCTCCCAATTTAACGACACAATTAAAAAGTGATTCAGAAAAAGTTGATTCTGGAAGAAGTTACAGAAGTGCAATTTTGTCTGAGAGTCATTTTTTATGAAGTTCGTGCTTTTAGTAACTTGATAGGAATTAAGTATATTATAATTAACAAATTTACCGTTTCTTAAAAAAGTTTCAATTAATCTAAAAATTTTTTCATACAGTGGTCTTGTATTTGGATAGGGCCTTTTATATAAATTGCAGGCTGGAAACGCATGGTCGTCCATTATTCATAATTAGAGCAAGCGGTTTGATGTTAGAAAACAAAAAACAATCTAATCCAGTTGCAATTGTTTAACGTATTAGTGTCAAGTCGAGTTTGTGCGTTTGCTTGAATAATCTTTCCTGTCTTCTTATGACCTTTTTTGTTTATTGTTTTTTTATTCATGTGTTAGATTTGTATATGAATAATAAACAATAATTTAGAGAAACCATTTAACAATATAACAACGAAATGTATCCGTTGCTATGCACTAAATAAGAGATCGCCAGGACGGCATTGCTGATATGTTAGGAACCATGCAGAACGTAATTTCACGTGCCCTTTCGCGCCTTAGAGAAACAGGCACGACTGCAAAAAGCCCTGGAAGTGGATCTTTCCCATCACAACACCTCTCGATGATCGACTTCTAGTAATGAATGCAAGAATGCACCCCTTTTCAACTGCTCGACATCTACAGCAATTGCTCCAGAATTCCACAGGAAATCGAGTCTCCGACCAAACTGTGAGAGATCCATTGTTTTAAGTAGGACTTACCTCAGATGTCCTGCAAGAACTGTGGCTCAACGAAGACACCAAGTAGAATGGTCAACACGTAGGCTTCAAGAAGCGACACCTTGGGATGATATACTGTTTTCGGACGAGTCCAGATATTGTCTCAGCAATGATAGCCGGCGACAAAGAGTATTCGTAGTGTCGGACAACCTACCTTATCTCAGTATACCCAACCGGTCGTTGCCTTTGTTGGTGGTGGTCTTATGATATGGACTGGGATTTCTTTAGGGTGACGTACTGACCTCCATATATTTAATGGTACACTCACGGGGCAACGTTACGCCCAAGAGATCATTATGGACCATATTCTGAACAGTCGCAACGCTGTTGGACGAGGCCATTTTGTTTTCCTAAATTCTTGAGGGCAAAGCAAGACCGCTTCGTGCTCGGGTTGTTTTAGAAATGCTTCGAGATGAGGAAATAAATTATCTTGCTTTTCCCCCACTATCTCCAGACCTCGATCCCATCGAACATGCATGGGACTTTTTGCAGAGATAGCTGGTAATACAAATGGTGTTGCCTTTTACGTGTCTTGCACTGCAATATCCCTATTCAATTGTGAGTAGTTTAGTTGATTGAAATCGATAAGGGTATTGATGTACACTATGGTTCGACAAATTGTGTTGTATTGTCATGTAATAATAGAAAATAAGAATAAATTATTTTAAGAAAGCTAGTGCTCCATTCGAAAAATGCATAATACCGTCAATAGAAATTTAGAAGCCACAGTATCTTGTGATATGTATTTTGGGTTGCCTACATTTGGAACGGTACGCTCTTACTCTCCAGTCAATCACCGTATATACTATCAAATTCCAGAAAAAAATACACCGAATTTTAAACCAACGAAGTTTTTAGCATTAAACAGCATTTGCAACAGAACCTTATATCGTAACCATCTCGCATATTACAATGGCCGCCGCCGCTTAATAGACACTGCACTATGCTGTAAAGTCAACGACGATATGCAGAAAGATACCCACCTAGATAGACCCCTTCCATCACATAATGCTTTTAGGCGTTTGGATAGAAATTTGCGGCAATATGGACAATTTTCTAAGCCAAAGGTGACACAACAACTTGTCACAGCTGTAGAAGCTGAAGCAGCAGTTATTAAACAAGTAACTGGTAATCCCCAAATAAGTCAACGAGCGGTTGCAAGAACTGTAAGCTTTAATCAAAGTTGACTATTTAATATCTTAAAAGCAACCCAGTTTCATCATTACCACGTCACATTAGTCCAACACCTTATTGAACATTACACACGTCAAGTTTTGCCAATTTAGAAAAACGAAGTTATTACTGATTCACCGTATTTATGAAATATTCTGGTTTTTGACGAAGCAACGTTTAGTAACAATAGTAAATAAACACAATTGCCATTCCTATTGACAATATAACCCTCATTGGAAGCACACTTTTAAAGATTTTTTATTGCAAATGTGTGGTGTGGTATCGTTGGCCCCCACTTCTTTAATGACAGTTTAAATGGGGAAATACATTTACAGTTATTAGAAAATGATTTGCTTCAACTGTTAGAAAACATTCCTCTTTATGTTAGACAGCGTATGTGGCTTCAAAATCACGGCGCACCTGCCCACTTACATAGAATTTTAAGAAACTATCAAAACTAAACTTTCCATAACAGATTTATTACAAGAGCTGTAATTCATCCTTGGCCTCCATGTAGTCAGGACACAGTCAGATTTCTTGAGGAATTATTGAATCATATCAAGTCAATCATTTCAGAAATGCTAAGTTGTGTTCGAAATTCTCTTTTGCGGCGAATTGACTTATGCGAACAAGGTGGACGGCAGTTTGAACATTTATTACGTCATTAATTAGTGTTTTTCTTTCTGTTTTCGTTTAATTTGTTTTTCTTGTTAATGTTATTGTTGTCAACATATATTTATGCTACCTTGGCTTTCTCTGTGTTTGTTTTGTTTAAATTATAAGAAATAAATACTGTAAATGAACCTCTTAAAAACTGTAGTTATAGCTTGAATATATTAAATTATAACCAAAAAATCGTTTATTTTCCATGACAATAATTAAAAAATTAATAGAAAATGATGTAAATATAGTAGTTGTCCTTGATCTGATTGTATTTATATACAATAATTTTTTAAGTGTAACTACTACGTTTTAGTTAAATATGTGAACATCTTGACAGGATAATAATTTTTTTTTACCTTCAGTCGTATACTGGGTTATCTAAAGGGTGTGGTCGATTGCAACCAATATGATAAGCTGGAACAACTTTGCAGAACTCACGGAGATTATTGAAAATTCATATGCAAAGATGATGGTCGGGATGTCTATAATATGGATACTGATAGGGTTTTCATGGCACATTCAAAAATAAAATGCATTTGAGCGTATTCATGATTGGTACATTACTTAATAATACAAGAAAGAATAAATCTATTTGATCGTGAAGCCAATGCACTTGCAAATTAACTGTCAGAAACCAATTCATTTGATTTATTGTTGTTTTTGAATAGTAACAATGTAATGATATTAACTACTTTTCGTCTTAATTCGGTAACCCTTAGAAATTGGATACGGGTATATAGTTATCTTATACTGCGAATTAAATGATTTATCACCAACTAAAGGTATGAGCTCACCGTTCAGATCATTCTGTATGTAAAGGCTATGGTGTGTTACGGTATCATACGGCCTTAACGTAGAGAAAAATAAAAAAAAGTATTTCATTTTATTATTTTAATATTTTTGTTTGTATATTGTGGAGAGTTTAATGGACCCAATCAATTGTAGGTGATTTCTCTTTGGATGGAATGCAGTGCCTAGATCTTGTTCAGCAATAGATGCATTTCCAAAAAATAATGTACCTAGCTCGCTGTAACTGACAACTTTCGTTGAAACAGTAACATAAGTCTTTAGGAAATATGGAATACAGGAAAAACCAACAAAATCGTTATTCAGACAAACAGTCGCGAAAGATGCTGAAGAATCAGGAATTAATTTAACTCAGAATCAACAAACCGAAACCTGTTGGGATCAGAAGCTCACCTCACAAATTCAAACCCTGATGAGGTGTCGTGGGGCTTAAGAGTTACTAAAAGTTTACTTTAGACGTTTTACATAAATTATCAGCGTTTTAACAAGTAACTCATAAACGCGGTTATAAATATGTGGCATTATTATTTGATTATCTGAATTTTTGTGGTGGCACGTTTTTTATGAGTTTTTCAACAAATCCATGTACGTTACTTGTTTTTATTCAATCAGTAAAGCCAACGTAAGTAAATATTTTCCGGGATATTAAATTCCCTCAGTGTGAATAATATCAACACCGAGTTCATCTATACCTACTTTATTATAAAAGTTTCCCGGAAAATCGAGGGCGCTTCCACAATCCTCTCTAGATATCTCTGTTTGTCAGTTCCGGATTTATTTTTCATTCCATTTTTAGGATAACCTTTATTTTCACCCTTCTGAAATTGAAACAGACAATGCACAGCTCGAAATCAAATTCACATAACGTTGGTCACGCTAGTCACGTAAACAAGCTTAAAATCAATTAAGTGCGCTTACAGTTCTTCGAGGATATGAGCGGTAGAAGGAAAGACGGCATTAATTTTAATCCTTGGAGAATTTTTAATGCAGAAGTTTGTTTTAATTTGCAACAAGGCTCTTTTGTCTGCTGCTTTCCTCGTCCATTTCATGATGAGTATACAGTTGTGCTGCTCAAGCAGTTTGTGATTGATTACCAGACTTGCCTCCTAAATCTGTGTTTTTATGTGTTCCTTCGCCGTGATAACATGTTGTACCAAGAACAGCGCCAGAATAATACGAGGGGGGCACCAAATCCTTCCAGCCTTACTAGATTAGAGAAACAGCAACACTTGTACAATACCTACTAGTACTAACATATCAACAATTCCAGGCCTATTAAAATGAGTTCTGTTGCATCTCAGAATACTTATTTATTTTAGTTCCATTTCGGATTGTCCTAAAATCTTCTACTTCTTATTTTTGCTAAGATTTTTAAAAGAGTAAAAATCGCTAGGAGCTAGTACAAGATTCTAAAGTGGACGCCTGGCCTTGGAAAAGTCACATTTACAAATGGCAACAACTTTGGACTTGCGCGATGAAGCATTGTCATGATGTGGTGAGATTCCGGCACTTAATTTACCTTGTCATTTTCATATCTACACCATTGATTGTGGCATTTGGTTGCACTTCATCAATTTAAAGAATTTATTCAGCACCCCTAATACTGAATCTCACTATTTTTCCTGCAAATGCTTACATAGGAAATTTGTTCGGCGATATAGATTGTTTATGTTTCCATTATGTATATTTTTCTTTGGCTCCTAAATTCCAATGATGCACCATGTTTTATCAACGGTTACTATTAGGTACAAAAAATTATCATAATATTGCTGTTCAGTGGGACAAGGTTTTCTGTTGAACATTTCCGACTGAAACAGGAAACCAGCCATTTCTTGAACCAACGATGTTTCAAAGTTTAGAAAATATTCAACTATTTTGACAAAAATATCTTATCTACAAGGAATTTTGTTAACCCTGAAAGCATATTAAAAGTTAGACAAAGATAAATCAAGCCAATAAAGTGAACGTAAAAGTAAATAAAATACTTTGTATTATGTTGAGTTTTACGATGGAAAGACCACTTATATGAGGACACATTTTCATCCAATTTTCTTCCAGAAACTAGTCTCCCGTTAACCTTGAATCTTTTAAAAACATTGTATTAGCAATATCCCAGAAAATCGCTACCCTTGCCTTGCCAGCAGATTGAATATTTATCTTCTATGGTGGGGGAGAATGGCATTGTTTTTATTCTTGTTTCTTTCTGGGTGCATATTAACGGGTCCAAGTTTTATCTACCTTTACAAATCGATGCAAAAGAAATGTTTTTCTTAAAATGGACCAAACGGTTTTGATGAGTTTGTATTCGAATTCAGCTTTAAACCAACACGTAATCCATCTAACGGATACCGTCCTTGTACCTAATCCTTTATTTAAGATATTAAATATACGTTTATATGATATGTGGTGTTGGTTTAAAATTAGAAAGAATTTGGAACTCCACTGCGTAGGTCATCTTCCAGGCTTTTACAACCACGTATAAATATTGTAGTCTTAGAGCTTTTTTTCCGTTTTAGTTTCTTGTCCTTGTTCACGGCTTCACATTAGAAGTCCTGGTTTGCTGAATAATCCCAGGAATGTCTTAAAAGACTTCTAAAAGGCTTCTTTGACCATATCAGATTTCAACTTTGATTCCCCGAAGTGACGCAGGCAAAGAAGTGGTGTTTTTCTTTCTCTTCATAGACTCTACATGCTGAATTGCCCGCTTGCTTTATCAAAGAGAGATGTTTCTTCATATGACTATCTCCGGTAAGGATGCCTGTAAGTTCTCCTGTTTTGTCCCTTTCTAAAATTAGGAGATCTTTTGTCGCTTTACTGGGTAAACCTCTGAGAAGAGTGTTTGAGTACCTCAAGCTAGGGTGATCGTCCCAGTAATTATGATGAGTTTTTCTTAGTCAGTTTTTAGTGTGCTCCCTAAAGGTAGCGTACGCTATTCCGCTGGATGGTTTCGGACCCAGGGACTATCTTCTGTTTCCAGCTTCCAGCTTCCACTAGTCTATCCGCTTGTTCATTACCATTTTCTCCTTGATGTCCTGGTACCCATATCACGCACAGTTTGTTATTTTGTCCCAGTTCTTATGGCACTCTAAGACTAGTCCTACGTCAGACGTAGTCAAATATAAAGCAGTAGAGTCTTCTAAAGTATATTCCATATGCCTTTACCAACAAACCTTTACTAAGAAAATATTAAGCACAGGCAGAATTTTCCCCTTGATTCTATTTTTAATAAGCACTAAGTACTTTAAAAAATATATACAGACAAGTATTGACCGAATGTCTTAGTGTTTTAGAGATGTTTAGACGCAACAATCCCTTGCACTAATAATTGTATAGCTACTGATGATATCCATACTTTAGTCCGGCAACGTTTCAAATGATTTTCTATATCGCTTCCAGGTAGTTTATATTCATTCGCTTTTTACATAATTCTCGTCTTTTAGAAGCCTTTAGAATTAAGCTTCTAACATTCCTGCTTTCCACTTTGCTTATCGAGTGCTAACCTATTTTAACATAATTAGTTGTAAATTTTATGGTATTACAGGCAAATATAGTTTCATCATTATGGAAGCTAACCAGAAATTAAATAGATAACCCAATACTACACAGATGCATTTGCAATTTTTGAATGTTACGCAAATTTCTAAAACCAGGTGCGATAAGGTTTCAAAAATGTTCTGCGCTTAAAATTGAACGATCATATCCTAAATTTTAATTGAGTTCTACAAAAAGCTGTAAGCGTGTTAAATCGGTGCTTCTAGAAGCCCAGAGCGCGCCAAATCCTCTTCAAATCCATTTATTTTCAAAATAATCCCCGACTAGTCTACAATAATGTGGCGAGGCGCCATCTGCTTAAGTCCACAAATTCTACCTGACATTTAATGGTAGATCCTCTAACAACACACGCAAAGTGTCACGTAGAAAATTAAAAAATATTTCTCCGGTCACAATTCCTGAGAAGAACTAGGGTCCAGTAATACGGTTACGCAAAGTAGCGCACCAGACATTTAAGGAATACATGTCTGATTGTGATTTTTGAATCCAACAACTTCAACAAGGATTCTTAAAACTATGGTAATTGCAATTCATAATCAGTTTACCATACAATTATTTAAAAATTTAGGTTCTTCCGGGGTAAAAACAACAAAGTTGAGTAAAAAGAACAAAGTCGAGGAGATTATTGTTTAAATTTAACAGGTTTTGATAAGAAGCAACAATCTAATTTGTGAAGACAGCCATTTTTTTAATCTTGTGCAAATATGATGTGGTGTGGCAGAAAACTATTTTTTGCACTTTGACTAATATGATAATTCTCATTCAGTTAACTTCATGTTCTTCTCCGGTTAGATGTCTCCTTCTACAATTTCTTTTTAATTGTAATATTCTTCAATGGCACGGTTTAATGGCTCTTCTCATAAAACAAAATTTCATATATATCTTCAAATTAATTTAAAAAACATTACACGTACTTCTACTATCCCTAAATAGCAGGTGCAGTAAACGTCCGAATTACGTTCAAAAATGGCCACATTTATAAAAAAATATTGGAAACAAGAAGATTTTCAATGTAAACAATGAATATATGTATAAATTATTTTTAATACAATTCTGGGGTTTTAATCTAGATTCACGCTTATCTGCATCGGGTCTAGGACGTTTCTACGCCGCCGGTTCTTCGCCGCCAGTTCATCGCCGCCGTTTCTACGTCAGTATGTTTCTACGCCGGCCGATTCTACACCGGTCGGTTCTACGCCGGTAAATTAAAAAAATAATAAAATGAATTACATTTTACACTTACTGAACAAATTTATTTCAATTATTTATTATTACAAACTAAATAATAAATTAAAATAAAAAGAAACACATTTTATATTTCCTGAACAAATTTATACTATTTGTTATTATTACAAACGAAATCATCAACAGCCTTTCCGTCCCACTGCTGGGCATCGGCCTCTTC
>JABXWE010056629.1:0-11802 GCA_014611495.1 Limonius californicus | reverse complement strand
GCATCAAAATCGGAGCAATACTTTCGGCTGTAGGAGCGTCACATACATACCCACCCACAGACAGACATTTTTTAAAAACCACTTTTTTGGGTTCCTAGTGACCCAAAACGGATATTTCCGTTAAAATCTCGATTTCGAAAATTTTCATGAATTCAATACTTACCCTATACCTATAAGGTATGGGAAAGTAAAAATTAATCGCTATCATCATAACCACAAGTGTCATCAGATTCTTCGTCGTTGACATGTATTATTATCGGAGCAATGTCTTCTCAGTCAAAAACCACTTCCATGTCCCACCACTTCTGTATAATGTTCTCTGCATGTGTAACGCAATTTGACCACGTTTCAGCTGTTACTTTACTTAAAGCTTCTTGCCACATACTTAGTGTTTTTTCAACTCTGTAACCTTCTCTTCCTACGTGTTTATTATAATATTGCTTGGCAATCCCCCAAACATTCATTTTCAATGGGGTTGAAAATGCAGTGGTAGGGAGGAAGTCGGAGCACAGTATGTCCATACTGCGACATACGTTTTTGGAGGTTTGTGCCTGAAAAAACAACCATTTTAAAAAATTTTCATTATTCATTTCCCCATGGTAATCTGGGTTTTCTGTGCTCGATGTAAATATCAATGAGGCACCAGGAATAAATCCATCTCTATTGCCAGCATGAAGCACGATATATCTAAGAAAATAGATAAATAATATTATTTAAATACAGTTATTTTTTTACAGTGGGATAGGACTCATACAGTGAGATAACGCAGAGACGCCTTAGAGCAGATAAGTTTAATCGATCAAATCAATTTAAAGTGGAATAAAAGACGTATTTACGGTGGTTGAGTGATAACGGACGGGCGAAAGTCGCGGACGGTGTGATAACAGATAAAACGAACGCGCGTGACCGCGAAGTAAATAAACGTTCCCCATTGGGCCATTCCAAGCCGCACAAGGACGTGAGCAAAGG
The DNA here is from genome assembly GCA_014611495.1 of Limonius californicus. NCBI lineage: Eukaryota > Metazoa > Arthropoda > Insecta > Coleoptera > Elateridae > Limonius > Limonius californicus. Next base: position 10,833 of record JABXWE010056629.1, on the reverse strand, counting down.
CGTAACGCACGGGTTTCCAAACGGGGTATTCTAAAAGAAAATAATACAGATAGAAAGGGAGAATTACAACGAAAGTGCTTAGTGAATTAAAATGGAAAAACTAGAAAAATTATTATTAGAGAACAATAAAGAAATGAAAGAGATAAAGAGCGAAGTGAGAAGCACCAGAAAGGAAATGAAGGCAAACAATGAGGAAATGAAAAAGTTCTGGGAAGAAATCAGAGCAATCAAGGAAGAGTTAATCAAAAAGGAAGTGGAATGGGAAAAGGAGAAAAAACTCTTAAAAAACGAAATTGGAAACTTGGAAAAAAGAATCGAAAGTCAGGAAAGAGCCAACAGAAAAAACAATATAGTTATAAAAGGAGCGCAAATGCAAAACGGAAACCTGAAAGAGCAAGTTGAGGGAATGATTAAGCGAGAACTGGGAGTAAACGTCATAGTGGAAACAGCGTACAAAATTGGAAAGCAGGACGACAATAAGGTAACGGTGGTCAAACTAAAGAACTTCGAGGAAAAACTGACAGTTCTGAAACACAAATATAAACTGGGAGAAAAGAAAATCTACATTGATAGCGACCTGACACTGGAAGAACAAAAAGTGCAAAGCGAAATACGCAAAATCGCAAAAGAAGAAAGAGGGAAAGGAAACACGACAAAGATAAGCTACCGGGAATTAGAAATAAACAAAGTAAAATATACATGGTGCGTGGAGACGGGAGGATTGAAGAAGAAAGAACCCACAAAAAACTAGACAAGCACCTGGTCAACACTAAGGCGATGATACTGGCAATGGACAAGGACATGCAAAATGGGAAATATAAATACAACATGGATATTTGGAAATTGGGAACATGGAATCCAAGAAGCATAAGAGGGAAAGAAGAAGAGGTGAATTATGAATTTAAACGGGCGAATTTAGACGTATTAGTGCTACCAGAGACTAAGAAGAAAGGGAAAGGTGAGATAGAGTTGGAGGACGGAAACGTACTATTTTATAGCGGAGTACCGGAAAATGCCCGGGCAGCAGCAGGAGTAGGATGCATCATGAAGAAAGAGCTGGTAAATAAAATCACGAATTGGAAAGGATGGACAGAAAGAATAATAACATTCGACATTATGTTCACGAAAGATGACAAAGTTACAATAGTGGGAGTCTATGGACCTAACGATGACGACCTAAAAGAAATAAAAGATAAATTCTGGGACGACTTAGGAAGAGTTGCAGAAAGTAGCAAAGGGGAACTATTCATTGCGGGTGACTTCAACGGAAGAGTAGGAGTCAAAAGAAACGATCCCGGAAGTGCAATAGGGAAATATGGAGAGAACAAAAGAAATAACAATGGCGACAGACTAATAGATTTTTGCACAATACACAACTTAATAGTAGCTAACACCTTCTTTGAACACAAAGGAATACACAAATTTACCAGGCAAGCGCCGAACACAGGAGAAAGATCTATTATAGATTACGTGTTAGTAGAAAAACACAATAAAAAGCTTATTACAGATGTGCGAGTTAGAAGAGGGGCAGAAATATACAGCGACCATTTTTTGGTCGAAGCAAAAATAAGAAGGGCAAGGGATAAAGATATAGATAAAGAACAAGGAAAACAAAATGGGAAACAAGAAACAATAAGAACCTATAAACTTCAAGAGAAAGAAGTGGCAGAACAATACGAACAGATAATAAGCGACCTAATACATAACGAGAGAGCAAACTTAAAACAAATGCTAGTAGAACAAGAATGGCAAAGGCTGAAAGAAATTATAACACAAGCAGCCAGAATGTCATGTGGAATGAATACTAAAATAAACGACCAACAAAAAAGAACGAGGTGGTGGAATAATGAACTAAAAATGGAAATAAAACTAAAAAAGAAACGATGGAGAGACTATCTAGCAAGTAAATCGGAACACAATTATAATAAGTATAAAGAACAAAGAATAAAAGTAAAGAATGCGGTATTAGAAGCTAAGAACAAAGCATGGATAGAATTCGGAGAGAAAATGGAAGTAGACAGCAGGCAAAATCAAAAGTTATTCTACAAAGTACTGAAAACCCTAAGAAAAGGGGAAGCAACCCGAGTCACAAAAATAAGAACCAAACAAGGGGACCTAACAAAAAATAACATCGACACAATGGACAGATGGAAGGAGTACTTTGAAGAGCTACTTGAAGCGGAGTCGGGAGATGATGCTACAGATACAGAAGAAGAAGTAAACCAAAGTAAAAGAGAAGACCAAGAAGAAGAGGATGAGGAAAAGATAACTGAGGAAGAATTGGAAACAGCCATAAAGAAGATTAAGAATGGGAAAGCACCAGGGCATGACAAGATAACGCCGGAAATGATTAAGAAAATGGGAGAAGAAGGCAAGAAACTACTACTATCAATTTATAATAAAGCATGGAAAGAGGAAAGAATCCCAAGAGATTGGGAAGTTGGACAAATAGTGCCAATTTACAAAAAGGGTGATAATCAACAGTGTAGTAACTACAGAGGCATAACGCTGCTAAGTATCCCACTTAAAATATATGAGCAAATAATAGAGACAAAACTACGAAGAGTAATAGAACCGACACTGGCAGAATCACAGAGTGGTTTCCGCAAAGGAAGAAGTGTCCAAGACCATATATTCAGTATAAAAGAGATACTTACCAAGAGATTGCAGCATAACAAAAAGACCTTCTTGGCGTTTATAGACCTAAAAAAGGCGTTCGACAAAGTACCAAGGAAGATAGTATGGAAAAGTTTAAATAACAGAGGGGTGAACCCAAAACTGACCAGAGTGATAAAAAGCCTATACAAGCGTACTAGAAACTATATTATCAGTAACAACAGCAGATCTGAAGAATTCATAACAAGGGAAGGACTGAGACAAGGGGGCGTAATGAGTCCAGTATTATTCGTAATGTTCATGGATGAAATAATAAGGAAATGCCAACAAGAATGTAAGAAACTGCATATAGGGTATAGAAATTTACAGCACATTAACATCACAGAATGCGCTTTTGCAGATGATGTAGTAATTATAGCGGGCAGTGAAGAGGACCTACAAAAGAATTTGAATGTATGGAACCGAATACTAACAGAATATCAAATGGAAATAAACGCCGAAAAAACAAATATACTGGTGGTAGCCAAAGTACCGCAAACAACAGAGATAACATTAAACGGAAGGCGCATAGAGCAAACACAAAAGTTTAATTACCTAGGAGTGACAATCGACGAAAACGGCAAGCAAGAAACAGACATATCAGAGAGGATAGAAAAAACCAACAAATTGTACTATGCCATGAACAGATCATTTATCAGCAAACGAGAAGTGGCCCAAACAACAAAATTAAGTGTGTACAAAACAATCTTCAGACCTATACTAACATATGGATCTGAGTCATGGGTAATGTCGAACCGAATGAAATGTAAGGTAGAAGCAGTCGAAATGAAATATTTGAGAAGAGTAAAAGGAGTCACGCTGAGGGACCGAGTTAGAAGTGCGGAAATCAGAGAAGAACTAGAAGTAAGGCCAGTGACCGAATATATAGAACAACGACAACTGAGTTGGTGGGGGCATCTACAGAGAATGAACGCAAACCGGGCTGTAAAACAAATATGGGAGGCCAAGACTATCGGTAAAAGAAGTAGAGGGAGACCGCAGGAGACATGGGACAAGGTATTGGGTAAAATACTAACGACAAAAGGCAAAACGTGGCAGGAAGCAAAGGAAGCGGCAACAGACAAAAAAGTGTGGCGTAAATTCGTGTATAGTGAATAATAAAGGGTAGTGAGTGAGTACCGTCTTACAGTGTCTAAATGGAAATAAAGTAGTGCGCGTTACTGGCAACTTAATACAGTTTTAGTATAACATATCCCTACACCAATTTGGTAAAAGGGAATTCGATTATATATATATATATATAAATACAGTTATTAAACTTAAGATGCTAACCTTTCTCCATCTGATTTTATTTTTTTAACGCTTTTTTTGCTATCATCTTGCCATGATCTACAAACACTGCCATTTTCAAAAATCCACGTCTCATCTAAGCATACAAATTGTGACGGCTTTTCCTGTCAGATTTCTAATGTACCTACTTCCTTAAAAACTCCACTCTGCGGAAAGCAATGTGATCCAACTCCATGAGCCCTCTGCGCGGATCATCCTTATGCCAGCGGAATCCTACATCTTTTAGGACCTTTCCTAATGAAGATATTCCCCCCTTGAAAACATCTCTTTCCTTCAAAACTCGCAATAGAGACGTCCGAGTAATATGTTGTTCTAAGAAAAAAGTATTCTTACTTGTAAGGTTCAGCAAAAGAGAGTAAATGATTCACTTACTGTTTTGGTACATTTCATAAACCACATTTCTTATGGCTACTTGATCGAAATGGTCGATGGCTTTTTGGCTTTTTCCGCTTTGGGCTTTTGATAAGTTCGTTCGATTTTACCGTCTGTGAAACTGAACTAACGGTTGGTAAACTTAACTGCAAGGCATTTGCAACTCTCTATAATAAATAAAACACTATAATGTAATAATACAATAATTATACATTGATTCCAAAATGTAAAATACCTCTTGCGCAGCAGTTACAGGAATCAAAGGCCCTCCATTGTCGCGTTCTTGCTCAAAATAGCTTATTAGAAAGGCTATAAGCTGTTTCGACTGCTTGCACAAAGCTTTCGGCATTATTCTCAACGCACAACACACGTAAACGCAACAAATAAGTTCTAAATAACAACGAAAAAGCGCAACTAACAATCCACGTCTAACAATATAAGTTAGGTTAGAAATAAAAACGATATGTAAACAAAGTACAATGTCATACCAACCTAAGAGCGGAAAATTTGACAATAAAAATCAATTTGTTCGTTATAAATCGATATAACTCCAAATTATTAGCAGATTCATTAAATATATGGTTTTATTTTTAAAGTTTATCCAAAAATAATTCTTTTCAACGAATTATTTACAAAAATAAAATCTTGTTTTTATTTATTTGGGGTTAGCGTTGAATGACCCTGCAAAAGTGTATTGATGATGTGCATAAACTCACTCGTTGTCCCTACTTTAGGGGACTTTTCAGAGAATTGCTTATTATATATCGTTAGGGGAATCCCAACAAGGAATTAAGATAGCCTATAGTTACGGGAGTCCCCAGAAATTTTGATATAGCATATAGTTAGGAAGATCCTAGCAGCAAATGTGATTTATATACAATTAGCGAAATCCCCCAGAAAATTGTGTAATATATTATATTTCAAAGGAATCCTCATGAGAAATTTGTTTTATATATACTCGGGATAAACCCAGGAGAGAATGCGAATAGCATGTAGGTAGGGTTTCCCTGGGGAATTGCGTATTGTAGGACATATAGTTAGAGAAATGGGAATTAATTACTGCTAGGGGACTCTCCAGAGAATTGCTTATTATATATTGTTAGGGGAATCCCAACAAGGAATTAAGATAGCCTGAAGTTAGGGGAGTCGCCAGAAATTTTGATATTGCATATAGTTAGGAAAATTCTAGCAGCAAATGTGATTTATATACAGCTAGCGAAATCCCCCATTATAAATAGTTAGGAAATCTTAGCTGAAAATGTATATAGCAAGGGTATTCCTCAAAGAATTGTACATGTAGTTTAAGAAAATCCCAGTGCAGTGAATTTGCATCTATTAAGGAAAGTTCCAGAGAGGGTGTGAACTTTATATAGCTAGATAATTCTTTGCTTCATCCAAAACTAACACAACCATTTGTACTTTTAGATTGAAGAAGCCGTAACGAACATGGTGATGCGATACGGACCAAGGCTTTGGAAATTGAGAGTCTTGCAAGCAGAGCTGAAGATGACAATTCGTTCTAGCCCCAATTCGCCAACCCAAAATGTCCGTCTGTGTTTAGCCAATGACAGTGGCTATTATTTGGATATCAACATGTATACTGAAGCTACTGATGCGGATTCAGGAATTGTAAGTAAATTTACAAAGTTTTTTGTTTCAAGAATTCATAAATAATCCATAATGGATGCTGATCTTGTTTACTGAGTTATTAATTTTCCCAACAGGTTAGATTCCAAGCTTACGGCAAAAAACAAGGTGCCATGCATGGCTTGCCCATTTCCACCCCATACCTAGCCAAAGATTATTTGCAACAGAAACGTTTCCAAGCACAGTTGAATGGAACTAGCTATGTTTATGATTACCCAGATATGTTCCGCCAAATGGTTGATGTTCAGTGGAAACAATACAGTGAACAGAGAGTAGGCAAGTCGTCGAAAATATTTTATAAGTCTCATTCTATCTGATGTGTAAATTGACTTGTAAACTTCTTAAAAAATCTAATGGAAGAATCTTTTTTCTATTTAACTATCATTTCCATTGTGAACTTTGTGACATTTAATAGTTTTTACAATATTTCGTAATATTCAAATTGACTTACACTTAATATACATTTCCAGAAGAGGTCAAGATGCCCGAAAAGTTGATGGACTTTGTTGAACTGGTACTGGACCCAGAGACGGAAAGTCGCCTGCTGGAACAGAAGCGTGTCCCAGGTGAAAACAACGTGGGCATGGTAGCTTGGAGGCTCACATTGTACACCCCAGAGTACCCCAAAGGGCGCGATATCATTGTTATTGCCAATGACCTCACCTACCTTATCGGTTCCTTTGGACCCCGTGAAGACAAAGTCTTTGGCCTTGCCAGCGAGATTGCCCGTCAACTTAAAATTCCTAGGGTAGGTCCTGGATCCAAAATTTCCCTCAAACTAAGATTAAAAATTGCTATTTCTATGTTAGATATACATTGCTGCAAACAGTGGTGCAAGAATCGGGCTTGCGGAAGAAGTGAAGAGTGTATTCAGGATAGCCTGGGAAGATCCCAACGAACCTGATCGAGGCTTCCGGTATTTGTACCTAACACCCGAGGATTATGCTAAAGTTAGCAGTACAAACTCTGTTCGAGCAGTACTTATTGAAGATGAGGGTGAATCTCGTTACAAAATTACAGATATTATTGGTAAGTTCTTTGGATGAATTTGTTTCTAACCATCATTGAACTAGTTCTAAACATACAAACTACTTATCTGTTAATATTCTACGATCTACTGTATTGAGGTTATGTTGGCATATAAAGCGCTCCGGAATATTGTAAACAAAAAAGCCAATATGGCTGTTGGAGGACACATACAAGATGTTTACAACATTGAACTATTTGCTAACATACAAAGTACCTATCGGGTAACATTCTACAATTTACTGTATTGAGGTTATGTTGCCATATAGGGCACTTCGGAATGCTGTAAACACAAAATCCAATATGGCTGTCGGAGGACACATATACAAGTTATTTACAAAATTGAATTAGTTGCTTACATACAAAGTATGTAAATTAAAAGTTACAACACGGTCCTTCTGTGTGTATTTGAAACAATTACCAAATTACCGTTATATAAATACATGTTCACATATTTTTTTATACTGAGGGTTTATGAATGCACATTTTTCTAGGCAAGGATGACGGTATAGGTGTAGAAAACTTAAGGTATGCTGGTATGATTGCCGGGGAAACTTCACAAGCTTACAAGGAAGTTGTAACCATCTCGATGGTTACGTGCAGGGCTATTGGCATCGGTTCCTACCTTGTTAGGTTGGGACAGAGGGTAATCCAAATAGAAAACTCGCCTATTATCCTCACAGGTTATACTGCATTGAACAAGGTAGGATAATGAATTGAATTAATTTTAATTGCTAATATAACAAACGTAACTGAAAGCTAAATGATATTAATAAGAATTACATCTTTGCAGTTGCTGGGTAGGGAGGTATACGCATCAAATAACCAACTTGGTGGAACTCAAATCATGCACAACAATGGTGTTTCGCATAAAACGGATCAGACAGACTTGGATGGTATCAACACAATTTTGCAATGGTTGTCGTACGTGCCTAAGGTAAGCCATCTATTTCTGCTTTTTGCATACTAAAACAACATCTTTATAATAAAAATATCCTAATAAATACAATTATTAAAGATGTTACGATTTTTTTGCTGTAGGATAAACTATCTCTTCCACCCATATTAAGTCCCGTCGATTCGATTGACAGGGAGGTCGCCTATATGCCTACAAAAGCTCCTTACAATCCCAGATGGATGCTTGAAGGCCGACTTGTTCCTAGTAAGTTAGGTTTAATTTGTTTTTTTACTGAATTATAGAATTTAAATTCATTAAAATTAATCATCTATTATAAAACATCCAATAAAAAATCAATTATTCTGCTAAGACGTTCCATGTAATTGCAGGTAGTAATGATGCCAACATGGAGTGGGAGAGTGGCTTCTTCGACAAGAACTCCTGGTCTGAAATCATGCAACCCTGGGCTCAAACAGTTATCGTTGGTCGAGCTAGACTAGGTGGAATTCCACTTGGGGTCATTGCTGTTGAAACAAGAACTGTTGAGCTTAAACTACCAGCCGATCCTGCCAATTTAGACTCTGAAGCAAAGGTAACAGCATTTGCAAACTTTTCTTATAGAAAAAAATTATTTAGATTGTTCCTGTTAATACTGATTACATAGGGAAATAAGTGTGTGACAAGGAATACGTAATAGAAATAATGAAATTTAAATCTATCCCCAGTTACTTATTTTTGGTTCATCTTTGCATATTTACATTTTACTCTATTGTAAATTATAAGAAAATTTGTGAAACTAATAACCACATTGTTAAATGTAGTTATCCATGGATATTTTTAAAATCTTCTTGTTTTACTCGCCTGTTTCTTCCTTACTGCATTCATTAGTTTCTTATGATGTTGATGATATCCTTTAACTCCGATTGGAGCACAGGGCCAATTGGCGATTCTGTAGTAGATGGGTAGAGATGGTAGGGTTGCTAGCCTCACCCATCCACATTCGTCTTTTGTAATCCATTTCTTGTTGAGTTGTGTTTATTGTACTTAGTATCTACAGTTTCATATAATATTTACAGTACATAGGAGCCCACACATACAATTTGGGTGTAATTTCTCTTAGTTTATTCTCAAAATTTTACGTTTTAAATGAAACTTTAATTTTAAGTACTTCAAATCATTGTGGGTTGCCCCTTCCCCTCCCACCACCATCTTATCTACCCCTCTCCCGCCCCTACTTATCTACACTTCCCCTTCCCACCCTCATCTTGTCTACCCCCTCCCGTCATTTTCCCTGTTCGCAATAAAATAAATTTACTACAAATATTTTATGAGAAATGGTTGTAAGCATCTTTAGGACATTTTAGAGGTGTACATCTTGTAACTCCCTTTCCCATTTAGAGGTGTAAAACTTGGAACTCCTTTTTCTCTCTCCTTCCCCATCATCCCCGTCCACTCCCATCTTATCGACCCCCCTCCTTCGTTATCCTTGTTCCCAATAAAATAAATTTACTAAAAATATTTTATGAGATGGTTGTAAGCATTTCCAGGGCATTTTATAGGTGTAAAACTTCTAACTCCCTTTCCCCTTTTCTCTCTCCTCCCCATCACCACTATATGTTCTACCCCCTCCCGGCATTCTTCCTGTTCCCAATAAAATAATTCACAAACAATACTGTTTAAGATATGTTTGTAAGAATCTTTAGGACATTTTAGAGGCGCCAAACTTCTAACTCCCTTTCCCCTTTTTCTCTCCTCCCCATCACCCCCTGTCACGCCCATCTTATCTACCCCCACCCCATTCTTCCTGTTTCCATATAATAAATTCACAAAAAATATTGCTTAAAAATTGATTGTAAGCATCTTTAGGGCATTTTGGAGGTGTAAAACTTGGAACTCCCTTTTCTCTCTCGCTTTCCCCATCATTCCCGTCCACTCCCATCTTATCGACCCCCCTCCTTCGTTATCTTTGTTTCCAATAAAATAAATTTACTAAAAATATTGTATAAGAAATGATTTTAAGCATTTTTATGGCATTTTAGAGGTATAAAACTTTGAACTCCCTTTCCCCCTCCCCCTTTTTTATCACCCCTCCCTCCCCATCTTATCTACCACCTCCCACCCCCTTCTTATCTACCCCCTCCCTGCATTTCTTGTGTTTCCAATAAAATAAATTCACAAAAAATATTGCCTAAGAAACAATTTAAGCGTCTTAGGGCATTTTGGAGGTGTAAAACTTGAAACTCCCTTTTCTCTCTCTCCTTCCCCATCATTCCCGTCCACTCCCATCTTATCGACCCCCCTCCTTCGTTATCCTTGTTTCCAATAAAATAAATTTACTAAAAATATTGTATAAGAAATGATTTTAAGCATTTTATGGCATTTTAGAGGTGTAAAACTTTGAACTTCCTTTCCCCCTCCCCCTTTTTTTTATCACCCCTCCCTCCCCATCTTATCTACTACCTCCCACCCCCTTCTTATCTACCCCCTCCCTGCATTTCTTGTGTTCCCAATAAAATAAGTTCACAAAAAATATTGCTTAAGAAACAATTTAAGCATCTTTAGGGCATTTTGAAGGTGTAAAACTTGGAACTCCTTTTCCCCTTTTCTCTCTCTTTCCCCATCATCCCTGTTCCACTCCCATCTTACTTACCCCCTCCCTTCGTTTTCCCTGTTCCCAATAAAATAAATTTACTAAAAATATTTTATAAGTAATGGTTGTAAGCATTTTTAGGGCATTTTAGAGGACTCTCTCATCGTTCTTATTAAATCCTCCCCCTTGTCCATCCCTCCCCTCACTCTCCCTCGTCTTAATAAAACATATTTATTAACAATATTGTATCAAAAATGGTTCTGTAAGAATTTTTAAGGTATTTTGAAAGTGTAAAACTTTGAACTGTTTATTTCTCTCTCTCTCTCTCTCTCTC
>JABXWE010056624.1:0-20351 GCA_014611495.1 Limonius californicus | reverse complement strand
AAATGATGTTCTGAAGGTATTACACCATCATGACACTCTGATTCCTGCAGAACATTCTTCAACTGCGTGTTTGACTATTCTTCTGGTAGAGACGTACTTGTACTAACTTATTGTAAGGCCTGTATGACACGGCACTGGATTTTGTACAAAATATTGTTCAAACTTTTGTTCAAAATTTTGTACAACATTTTGTTCAGAATTTTGTATAACATTCTCTGTATGAGCATGCGCAAATAGGTGCATATTGGGTTGACATCTGCGAGAAAACTGTCAAAATAGTCATGTGACTGTCGATAAAGTAGAAATCTAACAATATTTTATAATATTAGGATAATGCATAACTTCGTAATACTTTTTATGTAGTTATGTTATATGAAAGCAAAGAAGCTGAAGCAATAAAGAACGCGAGCTAGATGAAAGAAAGTGCATGCAGTATCGGCAAGCGGGGTAAACACGTGGTAAACATATTCTTCTCTGCCCTCTGTGATTGTTAACAAACACTAAAAATTGCTCATTTGCGTATCGAGCGGCGCCGAATTTGTACATAATTCTGTAAGTTTTAGAACATAAATCTACAGAATTCTGTAAAAAATTTTACTGTATGACACGATACAGATTTTTCTAAAACACTTTGTACAAAATTCTGTGCAGTATCATACAGGCCTAACAGTAAAGGTAAAGCGTAACCACATGTTACTTAGAAATTAAGCATCTAAATTGAGTAAACGTTGCCTTTGGGACAACAGACTTATATAGTTTGATATGAATTTCCTTCTAAGGTTTTGCCACGCAACAACGACTGTTTCCATCTATCATCCATCAACAGCCTTTTCTTACGAATGCTGAGTACTGGCGTCTTCCTTGCTACGTGTTTCTCCTCCGCGCTAAGGTAAAAATATGGGGGACTTACAGTGTAACATCGAACCCGAAGGAAAGCAATTCCAGAGGTTTTTAACATTAAGATCCCCTGGTTACTAACCGGATTAGGAAATTGTGTGTGGTGGGTTTCGGGGACAAAATTTTTATACGTTGCGTAATACCTTAATGCTGAGAACGCAAACCCTAATCGACGTTTTGCCCAAAAAGCGAGCGCTCTGCCAACCGAGCTACTACCACTTTCTTCCACTCAAAACAATTTCATTATTTACTGTACCTAAATAATCTGCAAAAGTTAAATAACATGCTGTAATTTCTATTATTTTTTTTTTGTTTTAACATTATGTTATAATTACTTTGTTTTTTGGGTTTCTAACATAGAGGGAGAACCTAACTTTCATCCCTCTAGGAACTCTTTCGTGCACCATTTCGAGCAGCTTACAAAACATAAAAGAGCTTTTGAGATAGGGTAATATTTTATTTTTTAAAATCTGGGAATCTCTGTAATTTTTTCCATGCATAATCACTTTCGTTAGTCCAAAAGGTTAGCGTAATACTCTACCGTTGTTGTGGGGCCTTTTACAAGATAATCTCTCGGCAGCATCCCTACAAGATCCCACAAAATCGATGTCATTACCTTCCCAGCAGAATTCAGGCAGATTGACGGTCTTTGATGACCGAAAATGGCGGCGTTATAATAGAAACACAAACTTGTTTACATTCTTCTTGAAACGGACCAACCAATGTAGAAAGGTTTCCATTCGAATTCGTTTTTGAACAATTAGTAGCAAACGTAGCTCCTATCTTGCGGCTAACTTCATCAGAACTAATTCTTCAGGTAAGATCTGACATTAACGTTCATCACATATGCCTATAACCGTAGCAATTTCAGGAATCTTAAACTAGCCATGCTCCGTATTCATATCATGAATTCAAGGATTTCTGGCGTAATGGACATCGTGGAAGTCATTGGACTTCAAATGTTCACTTGGTGAAAGACTTGTCTCCAGAGCTATTCCTCAGCCAAGTTACTTTAGATAGTTCAAGTTCCTACTGAAGATGGCAGCTGAATTCCCGGAATACATATTTAGGAGTTCCAAATATCGTTTATTTACTTAAACCACCGCCTCAAATCAATCGTATAACGATGGAAAAATATATATTGTAAACAACTACTCGCCGGAATAACTTGATATTATATAATTGTTCCATTACAGATGAAACAGTTCCTTCTATTAATACATTCACAAGTACTAATTCTATATATACTTCAATCCCAATCCTCATTCTTCACATTATTCTCGGATAGAAATCTAGAATTTAAAAAATAAAATTAAAATAAAAAAAAAGTCAATTGTTTAATATAAATTAAAATCATATACATTTTCAAAGAAAACAATCAATGCAAAAAATGCTATATGTATGTTTCATATACCAATAAACAAGTAAAGAAAAATTAGTGGTTTAAAAATATTACTTTATACAGAAAAACACACTGTAAGAAAATTTTGTTGCCATGTATTTTACCAATTCTGGAATTAGGCAATGTCATCTTTTTACCGTAATTTAATGCAAACATAGATTGCATATTGCTTAGAGTTCGCATTATCGTTCCTTTAACCCTTAAGCTTTCGACAAAACTATGATAACTATTAGAAAAGAAGTTACCATAAAAATGTTATGTAATAATTAACGTTGGGATTTATCAAGATTTTGCTTTAAATGTGCGTATAGCACAGCATCGTTTACAAAGTGGTATGTTAATCTTGTGTGTTGTTTGCGGTAAGCTCCCAGTAACAAATTTAACTTGCATGTTATTACATTAACGTTCCTACCACTACTAAGTATTTGGTTTTGTATAGCCCAAAATGGTTTCATGTTTAGTGGTTAGTTTTTGTAGCCATTACTCGACCGCATTCTCTCATATTAATAGACGCAAGATGCCGTTCTACCGTACTATCCATTTACGTAATTTATCCTGTATAATACACGCAATTATACAAAACTAACATAATCATACTATGAGCTGTATAAACTATACTTTATGCATTTAAGATAGATTTTCTAAAAATTATGGTGATTCTAATCATGTGCGAAAAACTTATACCATGTATAGCTAAGGTTATTTAACCCCTAAATCACCTAGTAATTCTTTTTAATTCGCACCGATGCGGTTGTTGGAGCTCAAAGTTTTTTTACATCAATTCACTAAAATGTTGTTTCTTGTCCGATTTTGTTGTAACTTCGTTGTTTTGGAAAGCTAACAGCAGAAGCTTAATTTTTGGTCAAAAAATATACAATTAGGTGTGAAAAGTTGAAATCTGGTCCACAAGTTAAAAATTTGATTTAAAATTCTGGAAATATCTTGAAAATTAGATTCTTAACTTGAGTTCTTTTGTAGATTCTCAATTAGTATGCTGTTCTTACAACATTTTTTCGAAAATTTCACATCTAAAGAAGTATTTAACAGGATATCGAATAGAAATGACAGTTTAAATACGTACACCTCATTTACAAATTTTCACACAAAATTTTTCACTTCTGTGTCAGGTTTCATCCAATCCAGAACTGTACATTTTATTTTTCTTTACTGGTAATTAAGCTTGCACTAGTAGCTTTCCAAAACGCGGAAGTTTATCAAAATTGGACAAGAAACAAAAAAGCTATTTACACATTAGTGAATTGATGAAAAAAGGTTTAAACCGCCATATATCCGTAACGGTGCCGAATTTCAAAACAATTCGTTACTCCAAATCTCCCAACCGTAGTGGATGGATCTGAACGCGTGTACTATATAAGACAGATTCCTTTGTAGTCGCTAGGTATCGATCTACTACAGTTCGTAGCACTGAAAAAATTCTTCTTCTGTTGACTAGTGACCACCATCATTTACAAAACAATTGCTCTGGGAATCTAGATACATATAGAATTATTACGCATATAACTTATATAGCCACAAAACTTATTTATTTCGCCATAATATTAATTTTATTTAGAATTCTAGTAAGTATAGTTTATGCCGGTCTCGGTGGTCTAATGGTTAGCGCACTTGCCTTTAAATCCAAGGGACACGGGGTCGAATCCGGCCCAGATCGGTAAAATTTTTCTAGCGGGGAAAAAAATCTAAAAGTGCGCTTTCTGTCGGATAATAAGTAAAGCCGTAGATCCTGTGCCACTGCGATGTGTGACACGTTAAAAATCACTACTGGGGTTGTTACTTCCCCAGATAGGCAAATGTATAGTTACCGTGTACAATGGGCCAAATATGGCCTGAATGCAAAGAGATGCCTGGAAAACCGCGTCCTAGACCTCCCATAATCAGAAACCAACCAACCAAATATAGTTTATAGTCGATATTATCTGAACAGTGATAAGACACTAACAATTTTGCTAACAGTCTTTACACCCTACTGCTGGTCATCGACACGCTTCTCTGCCACCTAATTTTCCTAGGGTGAATAGAAATATTATAGAAGGCTCAGGCATTGAGTGCCCACGATTATCCGAATTAGAGATTTGTATGCAATAGGTTGCGGTAGTGTATATGAATGAAAAAAAAAAGTTGACTATATACGAAACAAGAAGTTTTAGCTAACTGAATTTATTTAAAACTGCATTTATTATTTAAAAAATACTGGCAAGGTAAAATATGTTCTTCAGACCATTTTCTATTTTCTAACTATCAATCATCATAAATTCCTTTATTTATTATAAAAACGTATTAAGTTGTTAGATAAAACTTTTTCTACGAAACGTCGAATTCGAAGGATAGGCATTCCAGAAAAGGTTTTGGCATGGAGACTCCACAATTGTGAAGGCGGCACAAAATTTTTATTAACCCCCATGGTAATGCTGAGAAATGAATCCCAAGTCATATTAACGTGTTGCCTAGAAAACGAAAGCTCTGCCAACTAACCTACCACTATTCTATGGCTTTATATACGATTAATAAATGCCGTAATCTGATAAAACTGTACTTTTTCGATAATCAAGAAAACACTAGAAGAAAACAAAAGTTAGATTAACCAATTATTATATCACCAGTTTAAGGTATCTCTTTAACGCGATGTCTTTCGTAAAGATATGAAGAGCTGAACCAATACAAAAACTTGCAATGCATTTTGTTGATATTTATCAGATTTTTACCTAAAGGTACATTCAAAGAGATATACTATATAGATACGTTAAAAACTTTCATTTAATTGACAAACCACAAACCAAAGACCAAAAAATTTGCTTTTAGTGTACATGCCGCAAAACTAGGCGAAACTTTAAAGATTACTATTAGATTAAGGAGACGATAGAGCGACTGCAAGGACGCACAAAGGGAAAAGAATTGTAAGCTACTGTTAGTTAGATTATTGGTTTTAGTATTATTCTGAAGCTAAATAGTACATCTTGATTAGCGTGTCGTAAAGAAGACACTGTACAGTTTATATTTAAAAATGAATGAACGTTTGCAATAGAAATAAAACAACGAATCCCACTTCCCGCGCAAAAAAACATTAAATCTTTCATCTACGAAGTTAGGTGTTGTAATGAATGATAAGAGCCAATTACGTTATATTAATCCAAGCATACATTGTTCATTTGAATCAAGAGTATTGCTCAGATACTTACAACGGCGGGTTTCTAGTAACGCGAGAATTCCCGTAATGAAAGGAATGTCAGGTGCCACGCGTATGGAATTAATACATCCTTCATGCAATGGCAGTAGAAAGTTCTTACACAACTTTATGTTCAAAATAAGGTAATGCTATCGTCCAGAGTACATAGTAATGAACGCATATTATACGTGATTCCTTCGTAAGGTATCGCAAGAGATGTCGTGCTTTGTTCGAATATGCTGGGATTACGAGGTATTTAGCAAATATGGATCACAATTAAACATTTGTAGAATCCAACCTTTTGCTGGAAACTGTATAAATGTGACCTCAAGTAACAGATACCAGAAAGCCAATGTCACTATTTGACGGAATAAAGTGTACATACATAGACGCTCACCAAGCAAATTTCCAATAAATTAAGAGTTATACGAAGAACTATGGAGAGATGTAGTGCTGAAGGAGAAGAAGAGGAATTGCTGTAAAAGTCAAAGAAAAGGTTACATATATCATAAACAAAGTCACAGACCTAAAATGAGAATTTGTGGGTCACGTAGCGAGTATAATTGACAATAGATGGTATGCAAAAATTATACGATGGAGACCATAGGCAGGCAGAAAACCAAGAAAAAGACCAAACACACGCTAGTATAACGACATAAAGAGGGTCGCAGGGTTCAAACGGATGGAAGCAGCACAAGACCGGAATAACTGGAGAGCCAAAATAGAGACCTATGGTATACTCAATACAAATTATTTAAGATCGACAATCAACCAAGAAAGATTTTCAACATTGTCGGTTTTATCAATAGAAAATGAGGCAGCAAAAATATGTTATAATTATGTTAAAATGGAATTTTTGTAGTTTCGAACTGAATTATAAATTTTAGTAAAGAAGAATCTTCACACGGACCTGCATAAGGTTATTTCATTTATTTGGTATGTATACCTAAAACAGTAACCCCAAGAAACCTTTATCTAAATTTCTCCATTAGCAGCCTGATTTTAATATTTTATGTAGACATCGACCCACCGCTAATTTAAACTTTGGATACCCCCAGAACACCTAAATACGTATTTCGGCAACTAAGCTGACATCTTCAGTAGGAACTTGAACTAACTAAAGTACTTCGTAGTAAGTAATTCGGAGAACGCCTGTAACTCTTTGTTGACAATGAATGATCCACTGTAATTTGTAGCGGATAGTATTTTTGATGTTTGTCACTGACTAGTATTTTTACAACAGAAGTCTTACGAAAGTAAATGAGATTATCCATTGGTGGTATCTAAATAACTCGCTGGTCCATAGGCGGTTAAGAGAGTTCGGAATTTAATTTAGAGATTAACAACTGATAAGATATCCTACTTACATCAGTGTTGAAGAGACATCATCAAGTTGCAGCAAGCAAACAATCTTAAAATATTAACACTATTATTATAATTATTTTAAAACATTATATTACAATATGTCCAACACCGGCTTACCGCTGGTAGAAATGGAATAAAGATTATGACTGTGTATTACAAGGTAAGTGGAACGTACTACAACATCACATCACATCAACACCACATCATTTCAAACATGGTTTCTTATATTTGGCGCTTATGAGCAGTATTTCAAACGCTTGGCCAATTGTAGTTTGAATACTTTTTTAAACATAATTTAGTAATAAAAACAGCAAAGCAATGATATTACAAATTAATATTATCATATCAATTTTTACCTTTGCATAACTGTACAAAATTTACATTAAAAAATTGTAAGACTGTAAAATATTGAGAACTTAAACTTTAGTGATTTAAGAATTAACGTTCTGAAGATTCGTTTCGAATCCTCGATTGTCCCATATTGTAGTATTGGTATTTGACCGACAAAAACTTCATATTAAACTGTACCCAACACATTTGCTATGGCTAAAAAATGCTGCTATCATATGTATTTATCAGTTTTGTGACATCATTAACAACATTCTATTTTTCATAATTGCAGGCAGAAAGCCAAAACAATAATAATACAAAATGGTTGCTGCACTGCGGTACTTTGAATATACGTTGTACATTTCTTAGACCTTCAGTAACTTTAGAATTTAATTTTGTAGCGTACTTGGCTGAATGTGAATTCGCTGGTTTAATACAACACTATTATATTTCTGTGTAAGCGAAGGCTACACAAACGCCTTATTTGCTTGTGTGCATTATTCACACTTATTTACCGTATATTTATCGCAAAAACTCTTTCCGAAGCCGTAGTGAACGCCGCGAGATAATAGAACTTTGCAAAACATGCACATTTTTCGATATAATTCAACATTAACGTTACTCTATATCTTAAATTAAAACATAATTATGTATAGTGCATAAAGTAAAACCATTGATTATTTCTCTTGCTGAAATTAACGGACAAAGTTTTTTAAATCATTAATAGAAGCACATATTACTAGATAGTATTACAGTACGACTAAAATAAGAAGTAAACTTACAAGGTAATTCAAAACGTGTGATCAATACTTAAGGGTGTGATGTGGTATGCTACACGAAGCAAAAAATGTTAATAAGCCCATGTCTTATTTCCAACCGCTATCTAGTTACAGAGGATTACTTTCTTTTTCTCATTGTTCTGTTAAATCAAGTCACAATAGGAAATAAGTCAAACAATTGCTAACTTGTTATGACAGAAGGTGTTCCAAGCTTGAATTATTGTTGTTTTCTAAGTGTGGTAATGATGGAGCCTTTTTCTGCACGAGACTATGCAGAAATACATTTTGTCTATAGCTATTGAAGCGGGAATGCTCGTGCATCTGTGGTAGGTATTACCCAGTCGACAGTTTGGCGTACATTAAACCAAAACAACTTATATCCCTACCATATACAACATGTACAAAATCTGCAAGTTGGCGATAATTTGAGGCACCTGCAGTTTTGTCAATGGTTGGTAGATGCTACCGCCAACAATCCCGAATTTTTAAGTCAAATTCTTTGGACGGATGATTCGCAGTTCACACGGAATGGTATCAACAACTGACATAATATGCACCACTGAGGTTTAGAAAACCCTCATTTTACATTCACATCTGCTTTTCAACAACGCTTCAGTGTTAACGATTGGGCCGATATTGTAGGCGATCATGTCGCACCTTATGTATTACGACATCGATTTAATGGTGGGATGTATTTAGACTTGCCGAAACTATTAGAAGGTAAGCCTCTTGATGTGCGAAGGATATTGTGGTACCACCGTGACGGGGAACCCTTGAACAATTCACGGCGGGTTAGAGATTGGCTATATCATATCTTCCCACAACACTGGATTGAAAGAGGAGGTCCAGCAACATGGCCGGCTCGTTCGTCTGATATTACTCCACTAGATTTTTACTTGTGGGATGTATTAAAGGAAAACGTTTATGCAAACGTAAAACAGGGATGACTTAGTTAATAGAATAAATGAAGTTGTTGCGGATATTCGAAAAGATCCTGAGCAGTTGAGGAAGTTCGAGATTTCCTGCAATGGCGTTGTCAACTTTGTATACAAGTCAGGGTGGACATTTTGAACATTTGTGATTATTTTTAATTTTTCTTGTAATTGTATATGTTGTTTATTAAAAATAAAAATGTTGTTATAACTAGAAAACAATTGTGAATCGGACATGAGTTTATTGACATTTTGTACTTATTTTAACATAACCAATTACTCCTTAATGTTTGGACCGCATCTTTTGAATCACTCTGTATAGCTAATAAGTAGATATAATATTATACAGTCAAAGTAATTTTTAAGTGTATCTTTCGTAATTTGATTAACTTGACTTGAATAAACCCTAACTGCATTCCCCTATAAAATAAAACTCTTATAACACACAATATTTTTATCATTTTCATGTACATTTCCTTGATCGCTGTCAGCAGTTTCTAGTACTAGTGTTTTTTACCAGTATCCTATATCAAACGATTTAAAATTTTCTTCGCAAAATAGGGTTCTGTTTCTATAACATACGCATGTGATTCTTTCACCTTTTATTAGGATGAAAACGACTCTTTCACGAAGTTAAATCATTAAAGCTACCAAGGTTCATTACACTAACTTAGTTATATAATCATGGTTATCATTCTCCTTTCAAGAATTCATTATTTTTAAGTTGCATGAGACAATTTTTAGCAATTTTATTTGCGTTGCTCCTTTAGTACCTTCACAAATTCAAAAATTTCTCATAATGTGTAAACTTAAAGCACATGTATTATTTTCTCTCCAGAATTTTAGATTTTAAAACTAACTCGCAATTATAAAACCTAATCTGAGCCCAGAAGTGCTTTGTGTTGGTGTGCATCCAATTTGTGCGTAATTCTGTTGGTTACGATTCTCGTGAATAACTTGTACATACGATACAACACAGTAATTGCTCCGCAATTTCTGAGTTCTGTTTGGTTAAGATTGTTTATTTATGTAATCGTACCAGTTCTCTAGTATTCGCGTTGTTAGCATTTATTATAGCCGTGCATTACTAACTGTAGTACTTTATCGTCCTTCTGTTATACGATAGTTGGGGTTTTGCTATTTTAATTTTATTTAAAGCTTTCCTTACTTCATCGACATATACATGGTTTAGTAAAAATTAATTTCGGTTACATTAAGATTAGATAAATTGGCTATTGCGGCGTACTAAAATCCGCGGGGTTTGCAAATCATGAACTAATAAAAACTTTTGTTATTGCAACATCGGTATAAGATATATTTTTGAATATTTATTACTCGTTTAAGTACTACTACTCACATTTTCATAATATATAACATCTGCGGAATAAATCGGGTGGTAAAAGGTCACTTTAAAATTGGAGAAAAAAGAAACCCAACTATATTTCAAATATTTTTGAGCCTATTAAAAAGCACTACAAAAACAACCGAAATTATCATGTATGAATAAATAGATGCAGTTAGAAAACATGCAGTATTAATTAAGACACACACCTCGAACACGATACAATATATTATAGAAATGTTATATAGATTTAATATTTTATTGGACAACCCTTGTTGAACAGTTCGCATCTTTTTTGCATAGACTTGACCACTTTTCGCAGTTGCCTCTTCAAAACAACGGAATGAATCAAAGATTCGAGTAATTCAGCTCTTATCGACTTTCTTTCAGGCAGACTGTTCGATATCCCTTGCCATAAGTACTCTGTAGGTCTGGAGATTACGCTGACCAGTCTATCCTAGCAATTCTATACGTCGTTGCCAGAATTAACCCAATTTCTCTAGGCCAAAGACCATTTTCGCTCTGAAAACAAAACTCTTCTCCAAACACATCTGTCCAATTATGCAATACCTTATCCGACAATACTTCGATGTATTTACGGGGTTCATCAACCCACAGAAGATGACACAAAACCTTATACCAAAACAACGATTAGATACTTAACCATTGGAAGCAAATTTTGATGAAAATTCTTCCCCAGGAAAGCAAGGTGTTGTCAGAGAAGATACCTACCCTTAAAAACTTTAGGACTTCAAAGCTAACGGTTAACGGTTTTGTGGACCACAACCAAGAAATCTGAAATAGCTTAGCTAACTACAACTCGGCGAAGACTTCCGAAGACTGTCTTGTAATGTTGAACAGCAGTCGTCGAGGAGAAGTGAACGAGGATGATTTCATCGGTTTTCTAATCGAAGCTGACATTCCTAAACTAAGGAAAGAAGGACGCCTTATTATCTTTTTATAGTGTTCTAACCACCCTTCTAGGCGTATTCAGGCTTTATTGCGCAAATTGATACGACCACCTCTATTTTAATTATGTTATGCCCTGTATAAGGCTACGTAGAAATAAAATTCGAGAATCTAATCCACCCAATCTGTGATCTCGATACTCTGTAGTATGGTACAGAGGGGTCTCCCAGGATGTTTGCTAAAGTCATTTGGTTCCATATGTGACTGCCCAAATAAGCCTTGTGTTGTGTTTGTCAACGCATCACAATTCCACATAACGTGCATCGATGTTTCTGGTTCCTCATTGCGTAGTCTACATGTGGGGTCTCCCATCAAATTTCTTGATCCTCATGAGATGCTCCCTAACAGTCGCATGTCCTGCTAGAATCACCGTGAGAATTGTAAGCTGTGTTGCTTGGCTTAACCAGTTCTTCAGCTCTTTTTGAGCAACAACCATTTATATAAATGACTTGCTATGTTTTGGTCCTGGTCTACTGCCCCAGAATATTTTATGTTGACTGGAAATCCAATCGCTTATATATCTGCAGATTGCATTTCTTGGCACCCCCAAGGCTGGCTCGGAGGCCCAGTAGGGACTTGCTGATCACAAACCTTGCGAGTTCATCGGTTGTCACCTGAGACCCAGAGCAGTCTCGTATTTTTGTGCTCTGCCAGGTCTGTATGCAGACTTACATATTACTGGCATTTTTTTACTCTGAACATAGCTGTTTCTATGCCATATGCCGTAACAGGAAAAATACAGGTTGTACACATTTTTCGTTTTCAATTTATTTGAATATTTGAGATATTAACTGTGCTCCCTTGTTTTCCTAATACTTGCTACCCAACTAAACTGTATCTATTCGACCTCGGCGCCCGGATTCGAACCCGGGACAGCTGCGTGAAAGGCATACGGCCAACCTATCCGAGCTACCGGCGCCGGTGCCCGTATCTGTATGTACTTGACTTAGTATCATCTGTATATTTAACAATAAGAAGTACTTCATATGCAAAACTCACATGATTAAGATAGGTGTAGTCGATATTTATACTATTAGATTTTCTAGAATAATTTTTTAAATTCTACCTTACCCTAAATAAATACTTTCGGTGATACCCTGGTACTTGATGGTATTTGGTGGCAAAATCATAAAATTATCTGAATGATTTTTTATTACACCCATTGTACATTTTCTATTGAGTGTTTCATTGTTCCATTATTCTTCTAGCTCTTGGTTTTTAAACTTTTATATCGTTTTGGTCGTATAGCTTTTGCGATATATTGTTCGCCGTATCTGTTTATATGTACCGCAACACTTTCTCATAGTAATTCCTATTATTACAAATATTTATGCAAATATACCCATAAAAATATATCAGCAATGAAAACAATTGTTTTAGTCTAATCGGTACTAAAGTCAACTATTGTTCAATTTCGATATACTACCGATTTGCTAACCATATATTCAGGAATAGATCTGCCTTTAGCATTCAAAATGCCGCATAAGCCAGACATTTGCGTAATATTATAAGACTTTTTTGTGCAAGAGGAGAAAACCTAACAATTATGAAGAAGGTCTTGTGCAGCAACATGTAGTAGTTAAGAGGAAAGCAGGTTCAAAATGAATAAACAGGTTAGATTATTACATTAATATAAGGTGTTTACGAAAATTGTACCGCTATATACAGGGTGTTAATGAATTGCAGGAACAAACTTCTAGGACTTAAAGTATCCGCGAAAGAAACATTTTTTGTTAATAAATGTATGGTCAAAAGTGTTTCCTTTCAAGGATAGAGCTTCTCAAAGATTCTTTAAGAAGCAACTCAATTTACTACCTACTATTTGTTTCCATAACGCCGGAAATTAATACAGGTTATTTCTCATATTTATCATGTATAAATTTCCGTCGTTATGGAAACAAATAGCAGGTAGTAAATTGAGTTGCCTACATTTAGGTGCTTCTTAGAGAATCTTTGAGAAGTTCTATCCCAGAAAGGAAACACTTTTGACCATACATTTATTAACAAAGAATATTTGTTTTCATGTATACTTTAAGCCCGAGAAGTTTGTCCCTGTAATTCATTAACACCCTGTATATCAACCATTTATTAGCCGCTAATCCGCTGATTTTTCGTGACATTGATGGGTTGGTAATTTTAAAGAACGTGGAATTGGTTTATTACTGTACATATAATCCTAAATACTTTGTAATTTTACCAAATTGGAACCGTAAATAAAGAGACGATATAAATGTGTCAATTGTAACTGATTTACTAGAAATCAGTGAAAAACAGGAAGTA
Organism: Limonius californicus; assembly: GCA_014611495.1. Lineage (NCBI taxonomy): Eukaryota > Metazoa > Arthropoda > Insecta > Coleoptera > Elateridae > Limonius > Limonius californicus. The sequence continues at coordinate 6,871 of JABXWE010056624.1, read as the reverse complement.
CATATAATCCTTAATCGTGAGGAAAGGGAACCTAATTATGAACAAAAAATAGTGAAGACTTAGCAAGAAATGTTTTCAGGGTGGTCTTGTGAAATTAACTACTTATTGGGCCGCATACATTACAATACGAGATAAATATCTTGAAAAATAATTTAAATTATGGGTTATGGCCATACACTACCACGATGGCCTGTGCAGGTTGGTAGAGGATGGGAATATGCGAAGAATAGGGTAAGGTGTGGATGGGAAAAATTAAAGGTTCGAACATGATCTCTCCCGGTTTTAGGAGTTGGGAGAAAAACATGGATCGCTTGGGCAGGGGCGCTTGCCTGAAATAGAATTTATCCCTATCGGGATCATAGAAACGTATCTACCCGCTAACTTTAATTAAGTACTAAATAAATATATTAAATAAAACAAACGTTTTCATTTGAAATATTCTCGTAATATCGGCTTCACGTAGTTTATGAAAGAACTTGTAAAATAGAAATACAGAGGCTTAACACTTACATATATGCATTGTTTTAAACATTTGCGCTTTTGTAACTCCCCGGAACCGCTTTCGCATTTCCTCGGGGAGTGCGGGCGTTCCTTTCATACCGGCCATTAATGCAATTTGCACCTTAAACTTAACTGAGTGAAATACGGTCGCTTCCGCCGGTGTTTGACTACGCGGCCGATTGAGCCGCATTTCACTGTTACCTTGACTGACGCTTGTTTGCACTGCCCCATCGAGGTCCCTATATATGCATTTTGCCTCCTACAGACGCACTTGTACTACATTCAACCCCAACTCCTTAATGGTTAAAGTTACTTTAATTAAACAATAATTTAAGTTTCGTTGTTATACCAAAAAAAAACTAAAAGGAGCAACACATTCTAAATAGTAATACAGAAAAAAAACATATATTTACTCATAACGTCACGTAGAAGTCGTAAGTACATTTTACGGAATACTGAACTATAGTGAACAGAGTAATGTAAAAACTTAATCTAATTAGACATTCGCAATTCATTATGTCCACGATCATTTGAAATAATTAACTAATACTAAGTTGATTCGCTTCCAACAGCCGATGTTTTAAAATTAACTGGTAATATAGCGATAATTACCATTTTAAAAAGTTCAAATTATTTTTGTTTGTCTAATTTACTCAATCTCGACACATAATTAATAGGTTCCTATACATACACTAGGATCAGACGATTTGAAAGCATCATAAAAATGATTAATCATAACTCCAAAGATGGTTGCGCAGACACCACACAAACATTCCGAATAAAACACTTGCTTTAAGACCTCACACCTACAGTCTCTCAAGATATACTTCCACCATTCCCTTTGGGGATGCACTGGCGCCTAGTGAGCGATGGGCGGCGGGTAAACCCCCGATGGACGGAAGTCCGGTAGACAACCCTTACTTCTACTTCCCGTCTGCGGCTTACCGCAGTCACACTACACTAGATATACATGTACTTGTTTGTTTTGTGAAGAGTGTCGATGAAATTTGAAACCCCTTTTTGCAACGACAAAAGACAAAACAAATGTCTTGTCTCTCGCTTTATACGAAAAGTTCTTTAAGTTTTCGTAATAAATTTTGCGTAATGCTTTTAAATAATTAGACAGTTTTATCTTTTTTTTTATTATTAAAGATAAATTCCCAAAGTATGATTAATGATTTACACCTTTAAATATTAATTAACTTAAGCTGCACTAATTACGTATACCGCTATGTTTACATCTTGATACCCACCTATAAATATTTGTTGTTAATTACTTTTAAAACAGAAATTAGCTCTAAAATGGAGGTGTAAAACCGACACATAAACTGTACCTAGCACACATTATTAATTATTGTCATGTAAATCAAGCATTATAGTAGTTCCCACTTTAAAACACGAATATTGCCCTAGCTGAATTAATTATGTACAATTGCGAATCAATTAAATAGGTATATTTTAAAAACAATAATAATCACAACTTCAACGGTTTATATTACCATAAAACAAATAACTTAGCGGCCTGTAGCTCTAACAGTTCCTCTAAATAACAATAATTACACCAAACTGATTTCAATTGTTAAACAACATTGATTGACACACCAATAAAAAAGAAAAACTATAAATTAGCAATTAAAAAAATGTACCCAAAGGACCACTCTGGCAATTTTAAATATATGTATTTCGGTGAAATATAGGAGAAAATTGCTAAAATTATAATCAAAACAAGTACATTAATGTAATTTATAAAACAACAAAAAACCCTTTCAACACCTTATTCAACGCAAAGATAGTACTAATGATTTGTTAAAATCGGGTGTTTACAAACTAAACTGTTCACAGTGCAATCGTGTATATGTCGCAGGCGAATGGTTATTTTAGGAAAATAGCTTTTGCTTAGGCAAATGCTATCTGCCTAGCCAAATGGGTCTGTAACATTTATTTTTCGTCGAATGTCATTATCCTAGGAAAACAGCATTTGACTGAAGCGTCTTTAGGCAAATGGTTTTCACTGTGTCTTGTTTAAGTTGAGGTTATGTGGGTTAATGACAATACACTTGTTCCACTTTTATCGGTTTTAAAGCCGTGTAAGTAAATATTTAATTATTATGTTGTTATTACCTATAATTAGTGTACTGTCCTCTTCTTAATAAACACCAAAGTTATCTGTACAACGTAATAAACACATAGATTTAACTTATTAATTGAAATACCGGTAACTTTCGTCAGTTGAGCTTATGTGAATTGTTTACAAGTGTTGTAAACAATTTATAATTCAATTGTTAATTGTTTACAATTCACCGTTGGTTTGAGAGAGTCTTACAATCGTTTTGTATTGGAACTGAAAACAGCTTTTTCTTTATTTATAGAGTCGACATGGTAGATAAAAACCAATTTTATTTGCGGTTTAATGCAAATACGAAAATACAAACGTTAAAAAACCATGGGATTTGCAAAAAACACAGGAAATTATTGGTATTTTAAAGGTACAAAAAAAATACAGAACAATACTCAGAAACTGTCGGTCACCGAAAAATATTATGGCGGAAAATATGATCTTTTGGATATATCCAACGTATCTAAAGTTATTTTAAAACAAAAATCTGTAGATGACGATATTATTTATGTTACACCGATTGAAGGGTTTGTCGATAAAATTGAGGAACAACACAAAGCAACAGGGCACGGGGGAAGAGATAAAATGCTTCACAATTTAAAAAAGAAATGCGGGAATATGTTAATACTACTTTATACTACTTTACTTAATATTTAATACTTTATACTACTTTGGGTTACATATATTTCTGTATTTTTTGCTGCCAAAAATAATTCATTTTAGTTCCCTTTCACGCTTGTAGCCTTGCTGTAGTTCGTTTATACAAATTAAATTATTATAGTCTAAAGTAAACGACACACTCTATTACGTATTCCTGTTTTACAACAATCAATTCATTACCATTTTCCTAAAAAGCATTTAGGCAGATACTATTTGCCTAGTAAAATAGTATTTTCATAGTCAACTACCAACTGAATAAGTCATAAAGTCATTTGGCTATGCACATAGCATTTGCCTAGGAAATAGCTGTTTTCCTAAAATAACCATTTTCCTGCGACATATACATAGGCCAGACAACTAGAAATTTTGATACCGGATACAAAGAACACATACGTTCATACAAATAAAAACACCTAGAAAAATCCCACTACGCTAAACACGTATTAGAACACAACCATACATTAGCATCGAATAATATAATAACATTTTTACACTTCTGTGATAATAAACGTAAAGCCGTTCAAATTCACAAACATACATTAAAAAATACACCTTCAATGAATGAGCAGATTGAGCTCATAAATTCCCCCCACCTTATTGGAACTTTTGGAATAGAAGACCAGATGCTCAATGGTGCTGTTTGTTGCCAACAACTAAACGCCAAAAGCAACAACACAACTAGTAAGACCCACAGATTTTCATAATTAACCTAACGAAAATTATAACCAAGTCTAGTTTGATGGACAAGGAAAATTCGTCATAATAGTAAATTAAATCAATTTTGTTTAACATTAACCGGGAAGAAATAAACGATAAACTAACGCACTTTTAGTGCTTGAAATCAAAATCAATGGTTATTTACAGCAACTGTTCGAAATGGCCACCGCCAGTTTCGGTACGACAAATTACTCATGTCAAATGTTGGTTACAGTAATTAAATACTGTTGATTACATTGCAGGTATGTAAACAACTGGTTCCACTAATTCTAACATGTGATCGTTAATTCAAAAAAATGTATTTACTAACATTACCAATTTCGGAAGCACTTTCCGAGTATGAAAGTTGTGTAATTCTGCAACGGAAAATAAAGTATATAAAAATGTAATTTAAAGAGAATTTAAATAATAATAAAAATAAGAACAAACCGGGCAATAATAAACTCGGAATTTTACAGAAACCAGAGACAATAGAATTGACGCTTGAAGTGAAATCTGTAAACATTAACTAAAGTTAAGTTGACGAACAGTAATGCCAACGTCGAATTTTTTTTATATAGCACACAATATTTTATTGATATTTATTTATTCATAAAATGACCAATTTAATATTTTATAAATGGTTTCGCGTATTTTGGTAATAACGACAACGATAAACCTATTACATTAAAAAGCTTATTTTACTTTAGAAGATGTATTTTAACTAACGCTATGAATCTTACAAAACCTCCCACAAAATATTTGTGTAAACTAAATTTATGTAAAACGTAAATTTAAATTAACTACCGGTAAATATTGATTCATCGATGCAGTTATACTACAAAATATATTTCAATCAGTTTTGGAAGTATAATTACACGACGTTCTTATTTGTTTAAAGCCTTTTTTGTTACCCTTAATTTGATCTTCTGTATTTTCGCCTATCATCTTTAGGCTCAGAAAAGACAAATAGAAAGTGTCAGTTTACTCCGTAGAGAGCGTAGGGTTACAATTTATTTAGGCACTTATACAGCACGTCACATAAAACGAGATTTCATTCTTTTTCCAAATATAAATACCACGGCGTAGTACGTATCCTAAAAGGAATTCTCCAATGTTTCACTAATTGTGTACTCCTGCAATATTTATTCAAGTATCAAACCATATTAATTTAAAACAAATTTAGTACAAAATGACAGTCTATGGCAGCAATTAAGATGTTTTTTTTTAATTTTAAGTGGTTAAGCGAGCTCTCTGCAATACGTATTGAGCTACGCTCCTTAAAGCTTTATATAATATAAAATCGAAGTAAAGTGAATACCATTATAAATAATTTAGTATTCGGATGGCACCCACATTCGTGCAGTCTGGCGCCACTTTGAACGTCTCTTGCAGGTTACATCCCTAGATCTTACATATCGCTTTCAGCAATTGTCTGGACCGAACGCTGGCAGTTTACTTGGGTGGTTTCTACTCGCCTGTGCATATACAATGAAAAATGTGTTTACTTTTCAGAATTTATTTTCGCCGTTTTCCAATGCATCTAGAAAGTTTTCTCGTTCTAAATTTTTACAGATGAACGTGGTAGCAGCATCATATGCTGACGCAAACGAGCTATACATGAAATATTTATATGGAACTTCAAAGTTAGGAAATTCAATTTTGTTCTTTAAATGTTTGCAGCCTGAATCTGAACCGCTTACGTGCTCGACAGTTATATCTCATATTTTATTATAGCATATATATCTGAGAGCTACAATAATTTCGCTTTGTCTTTTTAGCATGTGCCTACCATATATCACTGGCCCCTTTTTCCTTCGCTTGCAGATACGAAATACGTCTCGCTAAAAGAGCACATATGACTGAAAATGTTTTCTGATTTATTTTTACAAAATTTTATCTTATCGCGCATTAATTGTAAAGACTGTACAACATGTGTTGCAAAATCCAATTGTGTTCGTTCAAACAGTGACAAGAGAACGGAATGCCGGTGAATTCTAAAGGAACGATGGCTAACCCTCGTGTTTAAAGGTTTCGCATAGATATTAGGGACGGGAAGTTGGCTAACTTCTGACTCAAAGATGTTAGGATGCCGGGGGCATTTCAATTAAAGTTTCTTCCCTCAAGGCGATGACATTTTTCGCCTGTTTGTTCCATTGTATATTGTTTCAGTGCCCACGCTTCCGATTCTGAATAATAGATTTTTCTATTACCGTTACTAACAGAATTCCACCCAGTAATCTCTTGATACTTATTGGAACTCGTTAAGCTAATGAAAATAAATTTAAGATAATTAAAGCACGTTTCTTCTATTTATGGTGTGGCTTTAAAACTCGATGCGTTATTTCAGAAATTGTCTAAAGTTTTTTTCATATATTGCCAAGATATTACATACTGTAACCTTACTCGAATGTGATTTCGGATTCCAAGATTTATCTCTCAAGAATGATTAAAATTCTTTCAGTTTTATTTTGCAAACTGGATACAATTCGCATTCACGAAAAATACAGAAAGATCCATACTGTATTGCTATGAATGACATTCAATACTATTAAAAATTCCAAATGAGTGGGATTACCTATTGCTGATATAAATAATAGAAACGCATATGCATTAAATGTAATCATACTAGGCGGGTCTCTCTGACATAAGATACCTCTTTAATAATACACATTTTATGGTAACAGAATAGAAAAACCCACATACGCGTAAATTTACGGTAAGACACAAAATGCGTATTCGAAATTTGCATAAGGTTTTAATACATCATTCGTTTCTTGAGCCTGGCAGCAATGGATTTATGCATATACTTGGATCTTTTTCTTAGTTTTTACTTTTTTTTTTTCACACATTCATACTACCGTTCCCCCCCCCCCGGAACCGCTTTCGCATTACTTC
>JABXWE010056621.1:0-10787 GCA_014611495.1 Limonius californicus | reverse complement strand
CCACCATGTCTCTTGAGCTCCAAGAGATCTCCGTCACCATCTACCAGAAGTGAAGCGGAGGTCCGTCGGAAGGCATGGCCAGTAAATAATTCTGGTTCTGAAATACCCAGGAACGTCGCAATTAAACTAGGGATCTTTCGAATTTTGTTTTCTCCGACGGGTTGAACCGTGCATTTTCCACTTTGGTAGTTTATAAAAAGTCGCCTGTGCACCACATTCGCCGGCCGCAGCTTCATATACTTTCTATAAACGTCCAGGGCATTCATAGCCGTCTCATTGATGACGGTAAATACACGGGATTTATTTGTCTTCGTATCTGGTAATGTAACAACCAGAACGCTGCCTCTGTCATCCACATCGTCAATTTTCATTTTGACCAGTTCTCCAATGCGACAACCACCAGCAATACCCATCACAAGTATAGTCTGCAATGTTATTTCACAATTAAAAGGTAAACAGGGTTCAATGATGCTAACCTTTGCAAGTAAATACTTCTCGTCCGGTGCAATATGAATGAACCTCAAAATTTCGTCGCGGCTAAGAACCTTCGATTTCTTAGGCTTAAAGCCTCTTGAATTCTGCTTTAGGAGGACTTTCACTTTTGGAAACCTACATCAAAAATAAAATAAAACAGTATTTATGTCATTTCTACACAGTATTCCCACTCACCTTCCAATGTCAACATTCTCAAATGCCATCAGACAGGCCTTTAACATGGAGCAGTAACTCCATACTGACGACGGTTTGATGGTCTTAGACTGCTCCGAAATATAATTTAATATCACCGTTTCGGTAACTTCATCTGCTTTTTTCTCTGCTCGCCAGTTGCAAAATTTCTGGTACACTTTCTTATATAAATCCTTCGATTTCCGAGGAAGCAGTTTTTCCATTATAGCATCACCATCAACCAAACCGTGTTCTGGATCAGAAAAAACATCATGATCCAATTCGTTGCACAAATTATCCATTTTATTTTCGCGGAAAACTCCTCGACGCACGAATAATATTTTTTGAAATGTGTTTATATAAATTTTCGTCGTTGTCAAGGTAACGGGGCACAGAAGTTGTGATCTTGTCGTGATAATCATAAAATTCGCCTATTTGATGACTTTCCTTAAAATTTTCTTTTCAGAATTGGACTTATTATATCAGGCAAAATTGAATAAAACGTTGTATTACACTCGCGGATTAAATGAATGTTTAACTTGCGATATTAACGCGCTCGCGGCTGCGCCGCTTGCGCGGTTAAACATATCGCTCATTAAACATTCATTTAATCCGCTCGTATAATAAATAACTATTATTGTGCTTGTCTGGTTCAAGACGATTAATACATACTGCTCGATAGATATACATACGTATCATATCGTATCGGTGGATAATGGACTTACTTTTGGAAATTGTATTTTCACTTTTTTAATATTTCTTCTTGCTCGTATATCATATTCGTTATTGATTACATTAATATATTGCAAATATTATAATTCCACTGTTTTGCTATTTTTTGGTGTTGAAGCAGCAATTTTTTCATCCCTACTTTTATCTAGTCTTTGTTTATTTACAAATCAATGGTTTTTAACCCAATTCCTTCCGCTTACAAAATCTCAATTGTTTCTGATTGGTAGCAAGTTAGGTGTGTCTGGCTAGCACCCAAAACATCTAAAATCCAATCTCGATTTTTTCAAACGTCGGTTAGCTCTCTTGGCAAGCAGTGAGACAACTACCAACCTTCTTAAGCGTTTGTTACGTTGGTTATGTTTATAGAATCACTCCTCTCTGGGAGTTAGTGGTCTACTAGGTTCACTTCAAACCACTGAAATGCTCTAGTTAGAAACTCTCTGGAGAAGAGGGGCACCTATAATTATATTTTCGCGGTTCGGAACCCATGTGAAGGCGTAGGTAGAAAGTAAGAAGTTGACATTACACATAAATAATGAAAATGTGTGATTTTTTCCAAAGTGTACTAATCTATATTTATATGTACTAATTGTTTGTTTAAGGTTCTCATGCCCGTAGTCGAATTGAAATGAAGTAACAAATAATGTGCGAGTTTATTAATAGCAATTATATTACTTGGCAAGTTTTCACTGCACTTTTGTACGTATTCACAATACAGCGAAATTCCAAATAAATCCCACCAACTTCTAATGAAAATAACAAATAAGTGCGTCAATTTCAACCTTTCTGGTAAATAAGTACACAAAAAGTAAAGCCAGAAGAAAACAACTCGTAACCATGCCAGATCAGAATGCTGCTATGGTATCATTGCCAACAGTTTAGAATTTATAGTTCCTTGAACTGCACATTATCACAAATTCCACGAAAATTGTTGAGAATTTTACAATTATCTACAGTATTTTCGTATGTTGTCCCACTTTTTATTGCATTGCATTTAAAAGCTATTTAAGAACGTTAGTACCTAAGTAATATACGGTTTAAAAAACATCCGAAGGTTACAATTTCTCTGAAACATTTTTAAGTAGTACTACATAGTATACTACGAAAAAGAAGAAAATACACAGCAATTTATTGAAAATGATGCAATGTAAAGTAGCAAGTCGTTGATACTTTTTTTATTTATTTACTTGTTTTTATGGTATTTATCAAATTTCCCTTATATTAATGATTGCCCTACATCTAGTGTAGAACGAATTATCCATTAGCAACCAGAAATACGGATTTGCTAACTTCTCAATGACTAAACTAAAGGAACCTGATTTCCATAAATCCAATTTAAATATAGAGATTGAAGTTTAAAACTTTCTCTGTATGGGAACTGCATCCAATGATGAGTTTAGTAATTTTCTTTAAATAACATAGTATTACCTACTAACTGCCTAATATACCGGGTGTATGTTGCCATAGGAAATCCAATTATAATTTTTACATATGATATAATCCTGGATTTTCTACTTATTGTTTCAGTATAAGTATTAGTTGGAAAACCTTTAACATTTTTCTGCTGCCTCATAAAACAACAATTTACCATTTCAAGCCCCTCTTAATATTAAAAAGTTTCAAACTGGACCTGCTGCTTTTGGATTATTGTATAGAAAACAGCTGCATCTTGAAACTGAAATCAGTCATATGTTTATTAATCGTAAGGATTTTTCAGTATCGGCTGTTATATTTTTTAATACAACCACTATAAAATGTGCATTCACCGCTGACGAAACGGTTCTTTAGTCAAATTTGCAGTATCATTTATAATTTTGTACAAAGTTTTCTAGTATAATTATTTTTGAGATTTAATTTTATGTAAATGATGTTGTGTATCTTCAACATCAAATGGAATACCAATAGCAAGGGAAAATTGGCGGGATGACTGAGTTGGATTTAAGCGTACGTCTATAAAATATTTAGTTCTGGGAGATTGTTAGTCTTTTGATTTTTTCGACCATCGTCAAGAACCGTACTTGGATTGGTATTCATCCCTAAAATATTTTGATTAATACCTTCTCAAATGTGAAACAACAACCGAATAATCCTATATTATACAACTAAACGATTAAAAATTATCGATTATACGGGACGTATTTCCTGAAACACCAGCGCAGCGTCGATAATGTTTTAATAGGCAATACGTCGAGATTCTAGAATTTTCGATTGTCGAGTTGTATACAAGTAGTGTTTCATGAACAAACAAAATAAATAAAGTAAAAAAGTAAACAGAAAATTTCTAAATTTAATAATTATCAATATTGAATGTACAATTATTATATACATTGTTCGAGCATCAATTTTTTGTATGAGGGAGACGAGAGTTGTTTATTTGCTGAAATCTTAACTTTTCTTAAATTGGAAATGATGTTGGTGTGGTGCTGGTCATTTAATTGGAGGTATAGTTGGATAGAATATGCTGTGGTATGGCCTGTAATTTTAATTATCTCTTAAACGCTGGTGCCCACGCTTGATAATTAGCTTACGATGGTTGATCTATTAGAGTGGTTGGTTAAACCACTCTAATAGATCAACCACTTTACATATTTCATTTATTTCAAGTGGCATATGTTTATATCAGTAACTGTTTGGAAATTTGTTCCCGTCCTTATTCATTGCTAGAAATAAGCGTCTAGTTTTTATATTTTTGTGCCGTTTCGACATCATTTTTTTCCGTAATCTAACAGGACAATGATCGGCATTTTCTGTATTTGTAGTCAACCATTTATAGTCAATCATTAGTTGCTTTCCTCCTTGAGCGGTTTTGGAGAAACCAGTGTTATACTCAATTCGTCCTATTTTTATACCGTAATTATCTATTTCTTCTTCAAAATAATCTAGACGTCACGAAACAGCTACACACCACGCCAGGCACGTTCCACAGCTGCGATGTGATAAAATTTACGCTGCAGACCGGTGGGGGTGTTTTGATGTAATATGTTTAATATTTTCTCAATTTCTCTGTTTTTAAGGCCACAGAGGTACTCTTCCCTTTTGTCGGAATAGCTTCTAGAATTACGTTTCATGTTTTTTTGCGTTAACCGAATTTTGGAAAACCACGTTCTTAAATGGGTCGATGATAGGGTTCAACTCCTGGAAATACTTTTGCTGCACCATTTTTGAGGTAATGTTCCAACTGGTTTCCACAACTTGGTATTCGGTACTATCGTTTTCCGCATGTTAAACGCCCAATATTTAAGAATTTGGGCGAGTCCTTCATTCGATGTATTTTCATTTAGTTGTAATTTTTTCACGTCATAAAACTTTTGAAACTGCCGCGAAACATATTGATCAGTTTTGACTGTAGTCGTCGGTTTACTGTTTTGTATCATTTCGGCAATTAATTCAGATGGCAAAATCCCGAAATGATCCATTTTGCTAACAATAAAAACAAAAACTGAAATAATAACATGTTTTTGTTGATTTATCAAAGTTTTAATTCATGACTATGTGATTTTAATATTGCTTTTTATGTTTATTACGTTTTTTATTCAAAGGCTACTTCTGTGGTTTTAATAATGCGAATATACAAAGGTTCGTATAATCTATGTTGTCGTGGTTATTCAAATATCTGCTGTAATATGTAGTAGCCGGCGACGGTAGTCTAGTGGTTAGTTAGTGTACTTGCCTTTAGATCAAAGGAACGCGGGTTCGATACCGGCCGAGGTCGGTGAAATTTTTCTAACGGGAAAATCGGAAAGTGCGCCTTCTGTCGGATAAGAAGTAAAGCCGTAGGTCCCGTGGCATTGCGATGTCTGAACCGTGCAAAACCCTACTGAAATTGGAATTACGCCAGATGGACAAAATTCATAGTTAGGGTGTACAATGGGCCGAGTATGGCCTAAGTGCAAAGAGGTGCTTGTAAAACCGCATCCTAGATATCGCCCACTCAAACAACAACAAAAACAAAATGTTGTAACTAAGGAAAATCTGCATTCCTATTGGTCTATCTTTGAAAAATGACAGGTGAATGGAATACTTGATTTTATGTTCTTAAACTGGTGTTTGCTACTTGTGATTGGTGTGAATTTTTAGACTAACGTGCATGGGAACTTTGTTCATCCTTATGAGGAGCTTAGCGGGTCCCTGATTTTGACCAACTATTTCAGAACCACCGTATACAATCAATTTTTATATCGTACATTCAAAGTATTTTTTTAGATAATATTAATATAGCTTGATGTTTCCGCCCGTAATTTACATGATTTACCTTTAGTCAATTTAACGATTGATCTGACCTTCTTAAACCGCAATGATTTGGATGCTTCGCTTATAAAAGAGACGAAGAATGTTTGCCGCTTCCTGTTTCAGGTAAGGGTTGCAGCAACCTTGTAACACATCTCCTACACGTCAGCAGCCATTATTATTATTTATTAAAGTATCACATAGACAAACTGGGTGATTCCAAGTCAAGCAACATATACACCTTCACATATATTAAAATATATGAAATGTGCTTCCATTTACTGTATCACCATCACCAAAACATATAATAAAAAATAATAGATGTGCGTGATTTCATTGTCACCCGGTGTATACGTTACATTATGTAACCTACCATAAACACCAATTTGTACAGAAATGACCTGACTCTTAGAGTGAAGGTCCACAATTTCTCGTAACCTTCAAATAGTTGAACCGCCTTTGGGGTATCTTCCAATAAAGGTCACCTTCATGCAGGGTCATGTAAGGTGTTTTATCTCATAAAATTTAATTCTGCCCCTCATTTACTGTTATAGTCGTCGGATTACCCTTTTAAAGTGACGTCATAGGTTTTTATTATATCTGTAAACATGTGATGTCACTGTTTCTAGTTGCTTCTGTAGTAGATCTGGTACACAATATGTTTTATATGTCCCTTTAGGAAAGAATCCACTTTCGTCAAGCCTGGTGATCTAGGTGGCCAACTGATGAGATCCCCGCCATTAGAACTTGGGACACATCAGTGTCCCTGTCTTTTGCAATCCAGGACCATTTATATTTTCCCTTACCTATACTAGTAAGTGCCAATTATTTCGAATACCAACGGGCACAATGGCCGAAATATTTGCATAGCTTGATTTTTTATTACATATCTTTGGTAAATGTTAATTCACGGCGGACGCGGTAATAATGACTGCGGTACAAATAAAAAAATAAACAATGGTGTTTAATGGTTATGTTACGCAATTGAAAACTACACTGCTCAAATAAATTAGCGGAACACTATTTGAAAGTTGTGTAACTTTTTGAAATATATATATTTTTAAATGGAACAAAAACATCTTTAAAGACAAATCTTTTAGTTAAACAAATTCGCAAAAACAAAAATAACATCTCTTATTTCTCTCACTTTAAACCCAAAAATATAACATCACAACATAAAACAAAGTGGAAAAACGCCATTATCACCAGTATAACCGGTAAATTTTGGGTTTATTCTACAACTTTAATATCCGATATGTCCTCCGCGAGCTTGAATGACCGCTTGGCACCTACGTGGCATGCTTCGCACTAATCTGCAAATATCCTCCTGCGGTATTCTTTCCCATTCTTCAGTTAGGGCTTCTGCTAACTGTTGGATGGTTTGGGGTGCATCTGGACGCTTGCGAATACGTCTGTCAATTAGGTCCCACATATGTTCAATAGGATTTAGGTCAGGACTTAACGGCGGCCAATCCATGACCTGAATTCCTCTTTCTTGCAGGTATTCCATTGTAACACCCGCAACATGAGGTCTTGCATTATCCACCGAGGCCGTATGCAGCAGGAACAACATGATCTTCTAGGATGTTATTAATGTAATTTATCGCGTTCAGTCTTCCAGGAACCACAACAAGGTCGGTCCGATTGTCAATACTGATTCCACCCCAAACCATTACAGAACCGCCACCAAATCTATCGAATTCCTGGACACCGACGTTAGAATAACGTTCACCAGGACGTCTGTAGATACGTAGACGGCCATCACAACGAGTTAGGCGGAATCGGGACTCATCTGTGAAGAGTACTCGTCTCCAGTGTCGGAGTTGCCAATCGATATGCTCACGAGCAAATCTAATTCGGGCTGATTTGTGATACCGTGTTAAACGGGGCTTTCGTACAGGTCTTCTAGGTATCAAGCTTCTCGTAACCTTTTTCTTACTGTCTGATCACAAATCTGTACACCATGCGCAATTCTGAGCGTGTTTAAAAGATCTTTAGCTGTAGCGGTCCGATCACGTAAGGAAGACAAAAATATATCGATCTTCAATTCCGCTAGTTTTTCGTTTTCGCCCTTGCCCAGCTCTCCTTGCATATTGACCTGTCTCTCTAAACCGATTCCAAGCGCGATGAACGACGGATGGACTAACTTGAAGATCTCTAGCAACATTTCTGAAGGATTGACCATTTTGGATAAGAGCAACTACCCGGGCTACTTCTACTTCTGTAAGATGTCTCATTTTAACGGCACATTAACAAAATTGACATTTCTATTCATTTGTTAATGCTATGACGCCTTTACATCAGAGTGCACAATAGGGTGGAGCAGTAATTTCACTTTGTTTTATGACGTCATTTTACATTATCAAGTGTACCTTAAAAGAAACTAAAGATACCAAAGACGTTTTTGTTATTTAGCTTAAAGATATTTCTACATAAGTGTTATTGTTTCATTTTGATGACGTTATATATTAAAAAGTTACAGAGCTACAGAAAAGTGTTCCCCTAATTTATTTGAGCAGTGTATTTACTTAAAGGCCCGGCCACGAGTTGGATATTACCTGCTTCCATTTTAGTGTGCAGGAGAGACAAGACCTATCCACCTGTTCCTGAATTCTTTATTAAAGAACTGTCGAGTCACGACAAAATGTGTTACAGCACCGTCGTGCTGGAACCACATATTTTCCTTTAGAGTTGGAGGGAAAAAAAGGAAATAGAAACGACCTTTCTAATTATATAGGCATAAGTCTACTTAACTCGACGTATAAAATCTATTCAAAAATTCTTACAAAGAAATTGTGAACAATATCAGAAGCAATAATATTAAAAGAACAAAGCGGATTTCATAGAAGACATTCATGCATTGATAATGTTTTTACCTTGCGCAGCAGTTGATTGAAAAACGGCGGGAATTCAATCTGCAAACGCACCTCGCCCTTACAGATCTCCCAAAGGCTTTCGATAGAGTAGACCGAGAGAAGCTGTGGGTAATGATGATTCTTAGAGGATATCCACTGCACTTAATAAAAGCAACACAGAGCCTGTATAGGGATACAAAAATTAAAATAGCCGGAGGCGACAAAACCGTTACGATGAATCAAAGAGTAAGACGCAGTGCATCAATGGTCCTATTTAATATATACATGGATGAAATACTGAAAACATGGAAAAAAAGAGCACCCAAACGTCTAACAATAGCAAACAATCTTATGTAAATACACTTTTATTCGCTGACGACCAGATTATACTGGCAAATATCGAAGACGAACTCCAGTTAGGAGCATAAAGGATAATATAAAAGAAACCAAAGAAAAATGGATTCAACATCTAGAGAGAATGGGGGGAGAATCGTATACCTCTACAAGCATACAATTATAAACCCCAAGGACGTAGAAGTCTAGGGAGACCGAGGAAGAGATGGGTCGGAACAGGCGAACAGCCTAATCCGTGAATGGCAATGATGATGATGATTTGGAGGAACATTCTTCAGAAGTTGATACTAAAATACAAATATTGTGCACCATTCACCGCCAAACATTTACAGTCCAATCCCGTTCCCCATCATTTGATCTAACAATTCTTGGGTTTTCTATTGCATAATGATTGTATTATATCGGTTTGGACTACCACTTTGGGTAAAGGTCGACTCGTCAATGAACAAAAGTTTTTGGAAAAAGTTAGGACTTGCTCTTTCCATTATCAATCCCCACTAGTAAAATGTGCTTCTAATGCCCACATGCGGGTCCAACAATTGTTGATGAAATGCGATATGGCATCCATGAAACTTGTTCTGCTTCAACATTTTGGTGACGGTAGTTCGGGGTACACTGATTTGTCTCGGTATTATAGTCAAACCAGTAGATGATTCTGCTACTGCTGATGGCAAACATTCAACTGACCTCCGTCACTTGTCTTACCTTTGTTATAATAATGTTTACAGTTAATGGTCTAATGAATCTTCCTTTAAGATTTTTTAAGCTTCTCGCTGAAGGTCGCCTCTTATTAGAATATCTTTGCAAATACATCCTCTAGGTTGATAAACAATGTTGTTCGCTCAATCCCATAATAAAAAGCATGTCAACGAGTTCGTTTCTTTCAATATTCATACCGACTTAACTAAAAATGCTAATGTAAGATATGGAAGAAGCGTGCTAAAATCTTCGTGCTCACCAAATGATGTAAAAATTATAAGGATAATATTCAGAAGAAAGAAATTTCTCGTGTTGGAAGCTAATTCTGAGCTATAACGAACTTCAGTAATAAATGTGTTCACTTTATGTCAAAGTCATGGCTACTAAATTAGATAGAAATAAAAAGCTTAATGTGGTTCCAGCACGACGGTACTCCAGCAGATTTCACACTAGTGACTCGACAGTTCTGGAATAAAGATTTCGGGAACAGGTCTTGTCTTTCGTGCACACTAAAATTGACGTAGGTAATATCCAACCTGTGACCAAACCTTGTAAGTAAATGTTTTTCAATTCTGTAAGGGAACGGTTAAAATCCGTTGTTTATTTTTTTTAGTTGTACCGGAGCCATTACCCTACCCGCTGTGCATTAACAATTACACTTACTAGTACGGGTAAGGGAAAATATAAATGTTCCTGGATTGTGAAATACAGGGACGCTGATATGGCCCAAGCTCTAACGGCGACCTAGATCGCCAGACTTGACGAAAGTGGATTCTTTCCTATGGGGATGTATAGAAAATATTGTTTACCAGATCCCTGCAACTACTACAGAATATATGAGACAACGCATAATAGTTGCGATTTTGAAAAGACTGAACATGTGTGTTGAATAGAACGGAGGTCAATTGAGTATTCGTTATAAATGGATATTTTAATTTAAATAACACCATTTTTCTATCTATGTGATTAATAATAAATGTTGTGCCTTTATGTCAAAATCATGACTATTTACTAGATTAGATAGAAATAAAAAGTTCAATAATTCAAGGGTTTGTAATGAAAACGTAAAAATATCTCTGAAAGTATCAGTTTTGTGGATTGTGGAATTGTGGAAAATCAACGTGGTAATTCAAAATACAATAATATACAGAGTGATCTATTTGAAAAATGCTCTTTGAAATACATTAGAATTGTGCTGGTGTAAAAAACATCACATATAATAAAATTAATATTTAGTACTTGTGTCGTTTTAAT
>JABXWE010056619.1:0-12927 GCA_014611495.1 Limonius californicus | reverse complement strand
AACCGGCTTGGCGAACGAGCTAGGGACAGAAAAGGAAAATATTTGCCCATTCAGAGATCCTAACGGCCAAAAACAAAAATTTACTAAAACACACTGGCTAAGGACTATTGATCCTTTTCGGTTTCTCGAAATTTTAAAATAAACCGTATATTTTGGAGTAATTCTGTATACATAGGATAGACAATACGAAACTTTAATACTAGGTGCGAAGAATACACATGTTCATGTAAATACAAACACCCAGAAAAATGTAACTGCCCTAAACACTTATTAGAGTACAACCATGACCTCTTTATTAGAAAATCTATTTATTAGTACTAGTCGTAATCGGCTAACCTTCACTTTTAATCTGATTTTCCTAATATTAGCTATGTGTTTAAGATTTCCCCATTGGTGTCTCATAGTTCCTAAGCTGAAACACAAGCGTGACGTGTTACGCACATAAGCACTATGCACTTTACAAAGTCAAAATGTTTGATCCTTTTGAGTCGTCTGTTTCAGTTGGTGTTATCCAGTAGTTGTAGCACCTCTGTACTGACGTGGGTATGGAGTCTTCCCTCGTGCTGTTCTGCAAATTGTTTGATTTCTTCTCGGACTGTTGGAATCTTCAGATCCCTATGCAGGTAAACATTCCGATAGTACCATGGATCATCAAAAATACTCCGGAGCACTTTATTTTGAAAAACATGGATCTTATCTATGTTGGTTTTCACTGTACATCCCCAGAGCTGGATCCCATAGGTCTAATTTCGTTTTAGAATTTATTTGTACGAAAGTAACTTATAATGCACAGACAGTTGTGATTTTCTCCCAATCAGCCAGTACATTTGTTTTTGTATTGGAGTCAAAGTTCTTTCCTTTCCTTCTTTATATGTTCTTTCCATCAAAGACGGATATCCAGGTTCATTACCAGATAGCTTGCTGTATCTCAATGTGGGAAATTTGTATTGTTAAGCATCGGGTATTCTGCGTTCTGCTTATAGGTGAAGTCAATGTTTGCCGAGTTGCTCTCGTTGATTCTTGTTCTCCACCTGTTAGTTTAATCCGACATTTTATTGCAAGCTTCTTTGAAGTTTATCAGCTGCTTCTTCGTTGTAATTACCTACTGCTAAGATAGCTGTATGAGCAGCTAACATGGCTATTGTGACGTTTTCAGCTCGTGGGATGTCGCTAGTGCACAGCAATTATAGTATGGGTCCCACAACTCTGTCTTGGGGTACCCCTGCATTTATGTCTATCATTCTCGAGTATTCTTCTTCTTGCTTGATGCGAAACATTCGTTCAGTTATATATAATTTTAATATTTCAGGGTATTGTTTTGGTAACATGCTCTTTAGTTTATACAACAATTCTTCGTGCCAGACTTTATCAAAAGTCTGGGCTTCGTCTAGAAGTATTGCTGAGCAGATTATCTTTTCTTCGTATGCCTTTCAATAGTGTACGTTCGTCGGAATACCTGATCGATGCATTAACATCAAATAATATATTTACAGTTTTACACTTCTGTTATGGTATACGTAAATTGGATATCGTTGAGGCTTCTCAAATTCACAAATACACTTTTAATGAATGAGCAACTTGAGCTCATAAATTCCCCTCTATTGAAAGTCTTGGAATAAAAGAATAAAACCAAGTTGTAATTAATATCCAGTGTGTAATCAACTACAAATGTTTATATTGCCTTTAATATTAATGCGTCAAACTTAAACGTATAAAATCTGAAGAAATTCTGACTACTATTTTGAACGATTAATTAAAATAAACTAATGCAATTACAAAATGTTAATGGATTGATGTGTATAAAAACAAAGCAAGTGACATCTACAGAAGGTTAAGTATCAGCTGATATGGTATGATAATTTCTAAAATGATTTAACATAAACAAACCTGGGTGTGGACAAATCCTTCAGATACGCAAAACTTGTCATGCTGCGTCTCATATTTAAAACAGGTTAATATAATAGCGTAAATATCAAGTAGTTCCAGTGTATAAAGCGGTATGCAATGGTTAAAAGAAATACACGCTTTCTGACATAGCAGCATAAAACCGCAACCAGTAATTTTAAACCAGTGAACCTTGGCATTCATGATATGTAGAAGGGTCAACTGAACCAATATTTGAACCTTAACATAATCGATTTTAATGATGTTCATGGGCAAATAGCGTACACGGCCACTTATTTAATTACGAAAGTATTATCGAATTTTCGAAAATCAGTGGATTAGATTTGATTAAAAAAATTGTGCACATGTTAAATATAATCCGTCATAAAAGGGGAAACTTTAATTGTGGGATTTTTACAATGGAAACAGAAAAAAAAATATTTTTAATTAATTTATATTGCACTGAGTAGCCATGGATTTAATTACAATCGGTTATGTGAAGATTCAAACATTAGTTGAATTTTTGTAAAGTGACCCAAAGACGTGTAGCCGAAACGTTATTTGGGTGTCGCCAGACAAGTACCTGCTGCTTACGGCATTTTTGTATTTAATATTTTCTGATTTACCTAGAAAACATATTTAAACTAAACTAAACACTAAAAACTTCAAGATACTTCTTGTTTGGTATATGCAATTGTATTCCCTACCATATCCAGCGGGTGCAAGCTCTTACTGCTTCTGATTACGTTTTAAGACTGGTGTTTTTAGATTCTTATCGAAAAAAGGTGTAGAAAATCTAATCTTCGCTGCCAAGATTCTATTATTAATTGTTTCTCGCATTACTTCGTTGAAATTCCTATTTATATTTTAATAATAACAGCCACAACGTGTTGAAATAGTGACTATTATTATTAATAAAATATACATATTACTTACCGATGAAGTTACTGGTACCTAACTGTATCAATACTGAGTATAATAATCATGTTTAGGTTGACCAAAATCCTCACGCTGTTATCGAGTGTAAATATTGATTTTCGGTTGACTGAATATTTTGGAAGTCCGTTTAATAGGTCCAGTATTTTTATTAAATCGTTTATTGGTGGCCCTGAATGATACGAGTATCGTTCATCTGTCGTTTATGCAATATTGGGCTCCTCCACATTTTCCCATCAATATCGGTAATCTATAATGATAAATGGATAGGACGAGGAGTATACTTTCACGAATTTTCACGCACTAGACCTTTGTATTTCGACAAATATTATACAGTGTGATTACTTTATCTTATAACAGGTAGGTAGTAGTTACGTTGGATGTAGTAAGATATTACAATGAAACTATTTACTAATAAATAAGATGCAGTTTTGCAATAGATACATTTACAATATTTATTTCTAATAATTAAACAAAACAAGCACAGAGAAAACCAAGGTAGCAGCAATATATGTTGATATAACATAAAACCAACAATAAAAACAGAAACAGAAATAAGAACACCAATTAATGACTTAATAAATGTTCAAACTTCCGTCCACCTTGCTCTTCACATAAGTCCATCCGCCGCAGAAGAGAATTTCTAACACGAGTTGGCATGTGTGGTGTGATTAACATACATGATTCAATAATTATTCCACGTAAGTCTTCCTGAGTTTCTAAGGGAGTTTCGTAGACGTTGTTTTTTACTTTAACCTGTAAAAGAAATCTATCCAAACCAAGTCCGGACTACATGGAGGCCAAGCATGAACTGCACCTCTTGCAATTAGTCTGTTATGAAAAGTTTCATCTTGGTAGTTTCTTACAATTCTATGGAAGTGGGAAGATGCTCCGTTGTTTTGAAACTACATACCTGTTAACAGAAACAGGAATGTCTTCTAGAACTTGAGACAAATCGTTTTCTAAACAATATAAATACATTTCCCCATTCGAACTACCCTCACAGAAGTGGAAACCAACGATAAAGTTGTCAACACCATACATTTACAGTAAAAGTTTTTTAGAAGTGTGTTTGCCGAATCCAATGTGGGTTATCACACCCGCTGTTACTAAACGTCGCTTTTTCAGAAAATAGAATATTTGTTGAAAGCAGTGGATCAGTAATAACTTCGTTTCTTAAAAATTGGCAGAAATTAACTCGACGTGGGTAATCATCTCGGGCAAGGTGTTGACGGTTTGCTTTCAAATTGCTAAATACTGAACTTTGGTTAAAGCCTACAGTTCTTGCAACTGCTAATTGGCTTATATAGAGTCACTAGTTACTTGTTCGATGACTACTACTTCAGCTTCTACAGTTGTCTCGCGTTTGGTTTGAAAAACTGTCCATATTGCCGCAAATTTCTTTCCAAACCCATAAAGGCATTATGTGATGGACAGGGTCCATCGTCGTACTGCTAAGTCCGCCGCCCCTCTATATTATCTGAAAAGCAACATTATATCCGTTTTCTCGCTATTAGAATACATTGAAACTGTTTGTTATTGCCAAAAGAATCTATACAAAGCAACAATTTTGTCCGAAGTTTTGACGAAACAGTAGTTTACATTTGCCTGTCTAAAGGACTTTTAATGTAAAAGGATATTTTATATAGCTGAAAAGTACAGTTAAGTATGCATATCATGCACATGTGAGAGGTATAGCGTACGTACTTGCTGTAAGATAAGATGATCACGCTCTATTTATTTACCTGCTACTGCACTTCCAGCTGTTGTCGCATATATGTTGATTAAGACATTTTTAGTTCACGAGTGTAAATGCGACCTTTTTTAAATCACCTTTAATGTACCATTTTTGGAATCGCTGTTAGATAAATGGTGTTAAACCTACTCCTATCCCCCTTTCATCCCCTAAAGTACATTTTCCAGCCCTAAATAGTTAAAACGTCTGCAAATGGTGTTTTTTGCTTCCCAAACTACATATAAATATGTTCCTCCTGAGCATATCATCCCTTAACAATAACTTACAAATTGCGAGTGATACTTGTGATCTGATGAAAGAGTGGAGTGAGATGCAGATCCAGTTTGGGAAAATTCAAGCGGTTTCGCTAATTTTTTGAATAAATAAAGCTGTATGCTCTTCTCTACTACATTAAAATTAGGTTCATATGTATCTACGTGTACGGGGTGTGCGTTCTGAAATTATGAGCATTAATTTATATAGCGCCAGCGTGGTCCAGTGGTTACAGAAGTGGACTCCGGTTCGGAAGGTCGGGAAATCATATTTTCAACTCTATGCTCGGTGGGCAGTCTACCCAGACGTTTTATATATTTGGGTGCCTGCGTTTGAATCAATAAGTGGTAGTAATACAAACGTCTAATGCTCACCACAATATGGTGTGTCATGAATTTGGTACGAAAGGAAAGATACGGTGGCTCTGACCTTCCGCCTTGCAGGCAAAATCCCTTCACAGTGTGCAGAGCCTCACTATTATAATTATTATTTTTAATTTATATACATAAACTATGTTAACTATTGACACACTTATAAATTGATAAATCTGATATCCAACTGGCTGAAGCTAAATAAGTTCCAAAGTAGATAAAAAATATACAGTTTGCCCAGCCAGGATTGGAATTTGGAATTTCTGTAGATCAAGCAGAGGCCTTATCGTTTATGCTTTTAGAAAAGTATCTTGAAGGTATAAGATTACAAAAAATATATTCCTGGAAGATTTTTGCTAAGACCGTCCACGTCGTCAAATCGTTTTCCTTCGAGAATAGTTTTCACTTTATAAAAGAAAAGAGTCTGCTAGTACCTAGCTATATAAATAGAGCAGCTGATTGATCTCTAAAACATCCTATTATATGAGAAATGACATAACAATCAGTGCAGAATGGACAGGTGTTTTCATTGAAAAAGGAAAAACTACCGTTTTCTCAAAATTGCGGCCGCACTTCGCCGTAGAACGCACTATTTTGTTCTTATTGCATGTGTGAATGGTAAAAATTTTTCATAAATTACACATACTTTGTCGAAAAAAATAATTAGAATGGTTTTGATAGATAGCAGAGTTACTCCCCAGTCAGTGCATATTTGGACTTTGATATTATATGTCAAAACCACCAATGTTTTAATTTTAACATCATAGATTTAATGAACAACATGGATAACTAGTATACTATCTTCTTCGTATTCTCTTGTCAGAGGAGTCGTGATCATGCATCTGTTGACAGTTTATGATTGATTGGACAAGGTTACCGTTGCTTTAATCAACTTTGGATAGAAATAGATAATTAATATCGGGGGATTGGTTAAAGCTTGGACATGGTTCCTTCCCTGTCCTGGGAGATGAAAAGGAACCACCGCTCACGTGGACAAGGTCGTTTTCCCCCACCGGGATCATAGAGAAGTGTCTACCTGTTACCTAGTTTAGTATACTATAGCGATATTTACAAATATCAAGGCAGTTTCTAATTTAAATATGTGTAAGTGTCTTTGGTTGTCATACTAACATCTTTGACAAACGTAAACCATGTAGCGGCACATCTTACTTTGGATTTTTGTAAATGAAACTTTTTTATTCTTGGTAATCATTTTCCAATCCATTGCATACTTTGGCGTTCAGTCTCAGGCTCGTACTGAAAAAGCCATGACTTTCGATAAGTCTACACGAAGTTTGCGCACGATGCCACTCCTCTCTGTTTTTGCCCATGCCTATGACTGTGCGAGACGAACTTCGCACAGGTTTTCCTTTTTCCCAAATCTTTGTGTAAAATATGCCAAATTGTCTGCTTATTGATGTTCAACTCATTTGACATCATGCGGAATGTTACGTCACGTCTTTTGCCACAGTTGCACCAATTCTTCCGTCCGAATCTGCATTTGTAATGTATCTGCTAGCACCCTACGTAAAAACTAGCAGCTATTTGAGTTTAGCTTGACCACTCTTTATCAATGAAACTGTGAATTATTATATGCTGATTTATTTTTGCTTGCGACATCAAACAAAGAGTTAAATTGCCAAATATCGTATTAATATTTTTTGCCGGTTTTATTGGCTTTATACGTATTTCGACGTGATGTACATTGTGTTTGCCTTGCTTTATGTGCGCAAATACGCGTAAAACAACAAAAAGGTAATCAAATTTATTTCTCTCAATGATGGATATGAATTTCAACGAAGTAAGGCAAGAAACAATGATTGTGAAATAGTAACTTCCTATAAATTAGTTCACATGCTAATGGAGCTGTGAACGGCGTGTGAAAGAAGTGATTAATCACTTTGCACCCTATAATAGTGGTAATAAAAATGATTGTTCACGAGAGACATGGCTTTATTAATTGTTCATATGTAATTTTTAATCTCATTTCCTATACGCTAAAATGCCACAGTTATTATTCTCTGACATACAAATGCTTTTTTAAATGTTGGGTCTTGAGTAATTGTACCAATTGTCATGGTGTTCTATTTTTTTTTGGTTCATGCAAGTTTACAGAGCATTCTTGTTACACATATGAGTAGCATTTAATTATTTGCTCCTAAGCAATTGCATATCTACTTTAATATTAAATTGTGTAGTACTCTATAGATTTTAAATTTTAAATATTAGGTAGTCTTTTAAATTAAGGTTGGCCAAGGAACAAGGATTGATTAATGATTACATATATGTTTGTTATATAATATATTATATATACATATTTATATTTAACTATATCATTTATACATACATATCCTATTCTGTATATATTTATATATATATATATATATATAATAATTTTGGAATGAATAACATATGCCATAATAGTATTCTGTAAGAAAATAAAAATCTTTTTCAACTATTACAAATTTTAAATATTCTCAACGTTTACAAATAGTATTACCTGGTGTATAGTCTAAAATTATTTTTGTTTATACAAGGTAGGTACGCGGTTTGGGCTGGGAAATGTCTTACTATTTTTATTTAACACGTTGATTGTCGGATCGGTTTTTGTTGGTCACTGTACCGGGTCCCATTGGCCAAGACAGTTTTTATTATATATTGTATGAGGCTTTCGGGGTTTCGCGAACTGTCAACACTATTATTAATTTTCGGCTTGGATCGCGTCATCGACTGGAGGTCACACTCAGCAAAGGCAGGAATACTGGTTACTGTTTGTGAACCTAAACAAACTAACGTTTCGCAAGACATTGCAGATTGCATCTTCAGCTGCAGTGTCTTGCGAAACGTTAGTTTGTTTAGGTTCATAAACAGTAACCAGTATTCCTGCCTTTGCTGAGTGTGACCCCCAATCGACGACGCGGTGCAAGCCGAAATTTAATGATAGTGTTGACAGTTTTTATTATTTTTGGGCTTCTTAAATGTAGGAAATATTATCGTAGTAAGGTATTTTTTGTTAATTGTTATGGTTAGGCCGGTGTCTATATATTATTATTATTTTTATTAATGCTGCCCATTCCATGAAGAAATATAGGGCGCTTTCGCGTTTCACTAGCACTTTTAGATTCAGGGGTACTAGTCCTGGATTTCTTTTACTTCTTCTTCGTATATCCTTTGTGTAGTTCCGGTTGGTTTGTTCTGGTTTATGTATTTGTATCTTCTCTCACTATGTCACACATATCTTACACTAGAGTCTTCCATTGATCTTTATTTTCTGCTATGTGCTTCACTTCCTTCCACTTCACATTTAAGTCTCACGTTATTGCGCTGTGTATCTTCTCCATGTTATTGGCGGCCTTCCTTGCTTCCTTTTGCCTCTTATGGTGTATTCTAGTGCTTGTTTGGTAACGTCACTGTTCGGTTTCCTAAGGGTGTATCCTAACCATTTCCACTTCCTTCTTGTTATGTCTATACTAATTGGTGACTGTTTAGTTTTTTTCCGTAGATGTTTACTTGAGATTATAGATGGCCAGTATATGTTTAGATTTTTTCTTAGGCATTTATTTATAAATGTTTGTAAACATTTGATTTGTTTTTTATTTAATGACCATGCTTCGCTCGTATAGTAGTGTACTTGTTGATGTTTGAGTTGAAAATGCGAATCTTATTAGTTGTTGATAGTTCTTTGTCATTCCATATTTTTCTAAGTTGGTAGAAAGCGATCCGGGTTCTCATTATTCTACGGTTTATGTCTTTTTGACAGTTTGTACTTTGTTCCAGAACACCACCTAAGTACAGTATTTCGTCCAGCTTTTTTATCTTTTTTCCATCAATTTCCATCTTCCTCGTTTTTGTCGCATTTATTTGCGTAATATTCGTTTTCTTAACATTAATTTTTAGGACCACTTCTCCTGCATTTATCTCTAAGGAGTTTATATGTGCTTGTATGTGTGTCAATTTCTCTGCTATAAGACATACATCGTCTGCAACTTCTAGATCTTCTAAGTATTGTTCAAAATTCCATATTACTCCTTTTTTGTTCGTTTCATAATCCAGTCCGTGGCTATTAGGAAAAGGAGGGGAGAAAGGACGCAGCTGTGTCCATATATGGTACGTAGCCGCCCTACTCACCGGATTTAGTACCTTCAGACTATTATTTGTTCTCATAACTCAAAAAACATTTGAAGGGTAAAAGATTTTCGACAAATGACGAAGCAATATGTGCCGTTGAGGAGTGGTTTGAAGACCAAGACAAAGATTTTTTTTAAATGGCCAAGAATTACTTTATCAACGTTCTGCTAAATGTATAAGTCTTAAAGGAGATTATGTTGAATAAAAAAATTTGTTTCGAAGTATTGTGGCGTTTTATATAGCAAGCTAAGTACTTATCAAAACTCCCTCGTATATGGCTCAGTCCATCCATTATAGCTGGTTGTAAGAGTTAATGAACTTTAGTTTTCAAAACTAATTGTTCATCTGATTGTGAAACAGAACAGAACGTGTCATACAGGGCGATCACGTTTTTCCATAATAAATTTACAATCTACTGAAAGCCAATAAGCAAATGTATGTACATATAATGCAACCATAGTTAATGGCTTTCATTTAAGCCGTAACATTACAGTTACCTTGATCAAATTAATACATTTAAATTTGGGAGGCAGACTACGGTAAATCAGTTTGTATTAAGATTCTATTATCTAGAACGTTGATAGCAAATGTATTGGGTATAAAATTAGACTATCCTTAAGCATTTTGCAGCAGCACGCTGCACTTCTTGTTTAACAGCGGGTACACGTACGTCGTGGTGTATTAAATAGTTTGTTACGCATCGCGGAGAATTAACAATGGTTCGTACACTTCGTAGATTTAAATCTTTGTAAAATTTCCAGCAAAATCTGTAGACCAATTTCCTTGGAACGAATATTGAATTCCTGTATCATTTCATGGAGTTTGGGATAGACACTTATTAATAGTGTATCGTCCGCAAATCTTAAATGGTGTGGAATTATTTCTTCTACTCTTATACCTTTAGCAAACTAGTCCATGGAAAGGGTCTTCTAATACTGTAATAAACAGTGTAAGTGAGATAGTATCTCTTGGCGCACTCCTCTTTTTATAAGAAGTCAGTTTGTATTGGTTTGTGACTACTACTATTCTGCAGTTTCCTAGTGAGTATAGTACAGCCAATAGAGTTGAAATCTTGCGCATGGTCTATAAAAGCCCTGTAAGTTGTAATCGTTGCTCTTTTCTAATAGAGTTCTCAGTGTTTGTAGCCTGCTCTACAGCCTGCTTGCTCACGCGGTTGGTAGAAATAAATTTCGTTTGTAATCCTATTTGTTTTTGTTGTAATGAGAATTTTGTACATTAGCAATACCGGCTTCATCATCAACAGCCTTTCCGTCCCACAGCTGGGCATCGGCCTCTTCTCTGCCACGTGTTTCTCCTCAGCGCTTAGGTAGAAACACGAGGGACCTACAGTTTAACGTCGAATCCGAACGACAGAAATTCCAGAGAAGGTTTTTAGCATTAAGATCCTACGGTTGCAAGCCGAATTGGGAAATTGTGTGTGGTGGGTTGCAGACTAGATTTTTATAAATCTGCATAGTTCTGCTTGGGTTTCGAACCCAAGCCAGAATCGACGTTTTATTCAGATAGCGAGCGCTCTACCAACTGAGCTACCACCACACCCCGGCTTACTGGTCTAAAATTATATAATTTGGATATGTTACCTTTTTTACGTATTTGTACTATTTCGTCTGAACTTTTACGGCCGGTTTCTCTTATTTGTATTCATTCGGTTGTACTTTAATTTCGTAGAGTTCTGTATAATAAGTTGTTACCTCTTTCATAATTGTTTCCCTTTCTGTGGTGAGTTTTCCTGTCTTCTGGTGCCTTATTTCCTTCTATAGTATCCGTTATCAGTTTCATGTTATATTTTCTTATATCTTTTCGCATTTCTTTCTTTACTAGTTTATTTAATTCTGTCTATTCTACATTATTGTCACTACTTCGTATTGGACTTTTTCGTTTTTCGATCAATTTTTTTGTAGCATCGTTGATTTGGTCGAAAGTGTTTTGTATCTCCTTTTGATATTGATTCGGTTTCATTAATTTGATTCTCCAAGCTTTAAACCATGGGTGTAACAAATCTAACATTCCTGTAAGTGGTGTTACTTTTCTCGGATCTTGCTTTACTACTATTATAGCCGTTCCACTAGGTTTCCGTAGTTGTAAGTGGCATTATTAGTATGTAGGCTGTGACAGAAGATAGAGCATACGCCCTAAGACTCTTCCCTAAGGCATACCAGCTTGGATCGGGTACAGTGCAGCACTTTCTTCGTAATATTTTACCATAAATAATCTGTTATTCAAGTATAAATTGAGGAATTGGTAATATGGATGAGATAAATCACGTCTGTGTTTGTTCAACAGGCCATTGTGCCAAATTTCGTCGAAGATCTAGGTATCTACACTCTAACTACTATCTCATACTACTCAGCAATACCCTTTCTATTTCATGGTGTATCTTACAATCTGAATGACTAGGTGTACTTGTTCCGTGGTAGTATGGTGTTCGCAAAAGCCAAATTTATGTTCTGTGTGATGTTGAGTTCTTCAAGTGTTGGTTTAAGTCTTCTCAGTAGTCGGTCGCATAGCAGAAAGCTGCTGGCACTGGTCAAACGTCTACCTACGTTAAGCAACGCAGACCCGGGTCACTAATAGAGTGGATGGCCCGGTTAGTGGTACAACATCAGCGACCAGCTATGCTTCGGAGAGCAAGTCATAGCCGTCGGTCCCGGGTACCACTACGGTGGTAGTTGTTAGGTCAAGTCAGTATTTTCCGTAATATTTTTTAAAAAAGCTTGAATAGACATAGCAATGGCTTTCAGGCAGTGTCGTCGCACTATAGGTAAATCATGGGGATTCTCTCCCAGAATTACATTGTGGCTGTGGCACTACCGTGATTAGAGCTATACTGTGTTATAGAGCACTTGTCTGGTAGCCCAGGGTCAGACAAGTTAAGGCACCAACCAAACTAGGACATGTTCAATGTCTTGCGCTCAACCCCTACGGCCGCCTTAGAGGTTATCTTACGCCTTCCACCACTGTACCATTTTATGGAGGAAGTAGCTGTGAGGCTACTTCTCTTCAAAATGTGCCTTCAATAGGCACTTCAGTGGTTTTTCCAATGCTGAGCCAACGCAGCATAAGGACATATCCATCTTTACCAACGGATCAAAAGAGAGCATGGAAAGGGTGCTGGAGTCTTCTCCGATGACCTAAACCTACGCCACGGTATACCATCAGGAATAATTGCTACTGTCTTCCAAGCGGACAGTACATGGTGCAAATGCTATTCTTCAACGACAGATCTAGAATCAACGTATTGGTATTTACAGTGACAGCAGAGCCGCTTTACTAGCCCTGGGTAGTTGCCTCAGAAGTGGTACTGCCGTGCCGTGAAGCTCTCGACGATATTTCAAAAGATAGTGTCTTTTCCTTATATGGGTAAAAGGACATGACGGAAACTACGGCAATGAGGAGGTTGATGAGATTGCGAGACTGGTCTTCAAACAACCTCTTTGGGAATCGGAACCAGTTATTCTTATATCCCTGAAAGCTTTATGCTATACCAAGAAACCCTAAAGAACTTCACACGAAGATGGGTAAACACTGAAAGTTATCGTCATGCTGTTACTGCGCCCTCGCCAAAGACTGCCAAATATT
>JABXWE010056616.1:0-22153 GCA_014611495.1 Limonius californicus | reverse complement strand
ATAAAAGTTTCAAAATTGTAATCACGAAAAAAGTGATACCAAAAAAACATGCGTAACTTCCGCTTCCGGTTTCGGATTTTTTTGAAAAGCTTATTTTTTCGATGAATTTTCGATACACCCCCGCATTCCAAAGCGCATCAAAATCGGAGCAATACTTTCGGCTGTAGGAGCGTCACATACATACGTACGTACGTAACATACCCACCCACAGACAGACATTTTTTAAAAACCACTTTTTTGGGTTCCTAGAGACCCAAAACGGATATTTCCGTTAAAATCTCGATTTCGAAAATTTTCATGAATTCAATACTTACCCTATACCTATAATGTATGGGAAAGTAAAAAATCAAATCAGCCGTTTCAGAAATGGGCAATAAGTTATGGATCAACCACAAAATCCAAGTGGTGATCTGTTTATCAAAGAAAACCACAATTATTATTTCCAGATACAAGGCCAATTAAACATATGCAACGCTGATTACTGCTATTTAATTTTATATACAGATATAAACATGGAAATACTAGAAATTCGAAAAGATTCAAACTTTTGGCACCGAACAATGTTTCCAAAATTGATAACATTTTCGAAAGAATACGCTTTGCCAGAATTAGATCCTCGAATTCCCAGGGGGTTGAAAACTAGAGCTAATGATTTTAACCCAACAAAAAAACTTAAAACTGGATGAAATGTTTCCATATTTTTGTTGACTTATATTAGTTATTTTAGTAACCACCAATACAAAATTATAATTATTATTATGTAATAATGTTAGAAGAAAATATGTATTTTTTTTTAATTGTGCCTAATTTACTCCAAGAATTATAAGTAGAATTGTTATTTGTAAAACAGTGTTATAATAAATGTATAAAATATTAATGTAAAAATTGATTATATTACGTCCTTTGATGAAATTACGCCTTTAAATAGTAATAGCAGTCTTATTAGGTAATAGAAATTTCAAACTTGCACCTGCAAATTTACTAAAGTATTATTAGTGTTGTAGTAACAGCAGGGGACAATACATCATTGCCTTCAACTTTTACCTGTTCTACCCCAGTTATTCCTTCTCACTCTAATGATTGTCCTTGTTTTATTATCATAATTTAGTAATTTCTTTTTTATTTTTATCAACTCCACGTAATGTTAGAGACCCGGCCCCGATCTTAAAAGATTTAGAAATGTATCCTGCAGGCAATAACAGAATTTAAAACAAATTGTGCGACGCAGTTTTTAGTTATTATGTTAAATATGACGAATTTCTATGTACTCACAAATATTTTATTAATTACTACTTTTGTAATTGACAGAGCACTGCAAAATTTCTTCTTTGCCTAAATACAGGTTTAAAAAAGTAGTGTTCCAAAATTCAGAGCAAAATGTTAATTAGGTCAGGAGAAAACTAAAAAACATCTAATTTCGTAAGGGATCATTAAAAAAATTGTTTTTAATTTAAATGTAAATGGCAATATACATAGAAGAGATACACCAAAGGAAAATTTTTCAAAAGTAAAATAGATCAAAGTATAGCAATGTTAAGTGCATACGATTTTAGAGTATACCCAGCTATATACAGGGAATTTTTCTTGTGTGAAACAACAACGACAATTATTATTGTAAAACATTAAACAGAAAACGGAAATGAAAACAAAAACAACAGTTACAACAAGTATTCGAAATGACTACCTTGTACTTCTAAACAATAACCTAAACGGTGTTGAAAAGCACGTATAGCATTCGCAAGAAAGTCAGGATTCAAGCTAATGAATTTGGTACGTACGCGATCTTTTAATTCATCAATACTTTGTATTGGAATATTTGTATACATTTTTGATTTCAGGTATCTCCAAGTAAAGAAGTCATTGAGCAACAAATCTGCAGAACGCGGAGGCCACGGTGCGGGACCGAATCTCCCAATCCAACGTCCTGGAAACCTGTCGTAAAGAAAGTTTCTTATAGTATTCGTGAAATGCGGAGGGGTTCCATCCATTTGAAACCACGGGTCATCGATGTTTAAGTTATTTATTGCCGGAATGATGTCGTTTAGAATTAGCACTTCAGGGCGATTTTTCTCTGGAAAGTATTAGTTTTGGAAATACGAATTAAAAATTAATATTACAAAAAAAAAGTTCTGTAGTTAACTATGCCAATTAGAGGAAATAAAGCTCTGCAGAACTAATTGTTTTGATGTTGAGAATGTATTTTTTCGGCGAGAATTATTTCAAATTTATAAATAAAAACAGGAAATTAAGCAAAACTTTCCTAAATTCCTACCCAATTTCATATGTATGACTGGTTGCAGGCTCTACTCCTTAGAGCCCTTAATAGCTCTAAAAATTTGGCTGTATTGAGATTACCATCAATAAAATAGGGACCGATAAGCTTATGTTCATACTATTCGTAGTCATACGTTAACTTTCCCAGTGTATCGACTGTGAGTTAAGTTATATAAATGGCGGTTAATGCGGGACCAATATCTAAGGAATAAGATTAGCAGGATAAGTGATAGTGGATAGATGAAGGAATTATGATACATACCGAAAATTTTGTGAATTGACTTCTCAATTTATTGTGAAAGATGCTTCATCACTAAAAACTATCTTATTTAAAATGTGTTCATGTTCATTTAGCAAATTAAAGAAAGTTTCACAAAACATTGTTCGTTTTTCTTTGTCTTCGTCGAATAGTTGGTGATTAGAAAATTTGTACGATTTATATTTAAATTCCTTTAGTGTTATAAATACCGAGGTTTTAGAAACATTAAAATATGAACCTATTTCTCGTAGTGATCTATGGAGTTTCCTTCAACGTAGCATAAAATATTTAATTTAATTTCTTCGATTAGACCGTGATTACTTTTAGTTCTTATTTTATGGGAATTTATTACGCATCCGTCTGATTTACATTTTCTAACAATTGTTTGTTTGGTTCGAATACAACGAATAGGTCGTTCCGGACATTTTACTGAAAATAAGTCTCTCACAGTTCTTAGGCTGTTACCATTCTGATACCACATTAGAATTTCCACTTTTTCGTCTTTACTGTACATGATTGTATAAAAAAACGCAGTAACACACTAAATAAAGGCTAATTATACTTTTTAACATTGAATTAATTTGATTGTTTTGGTCACAGCATGCTTAGGTTTTTCTTACAAAAATTGAAATTAAAAAAAAAAAAATATTTTCCTGTATGGTTGGTTGCCTACATAATAGGCGTAATTGATGCGTTCGTTTTACAAGTATACATAGACAATTACATGTACAATGTATACTAAAAAGAAAAATTCCCTGTATATATTAGATATCATTTATAACAACTCAGCATCTATTGACTTTTAAGTCTTTCAGATATTTTGCCAGTGCCTACTTTAGTCTTCACTAGTTTACTGCTAGCCTCATCTGGTTGCTTTTGCAGAAATGACTTGTGGTCAGCACTGGGGTAAGCTTGAAAAGTTCTCTGAATTTTTTTTCCTAGTCGTTCAGTAGACTACTCCACTTATTAAATTCCTCCCTTGCCTAGTTTTTACTAGGTCATGCATGTTTTCTAAATATTTGAATTTAAGAGGCAAATTAACATTATATCCTGACTAGTTTTGTGCGTTTTTACATTTTATACAAGTAAATATTAGAAAAAACTACTGGTAGTTGGTGGGTAGTCTCTCTATTCAGTTGTATCTATATTGTTAGGGAAGGGTTAATTACGCAAACAGGGAGTCTAATAAAATGAATAATTTTATTAATAAACTACACCATCAGCGGCTAGAATTCAACTGATCCAATATTCTACAATAATTCTGCTATGCGACACAGTTTGTTTTGGCTAGATCGCCCGCTTTATGACTTTTTCGAATGTTGTTGATGACCTAATCTGGTGCCGGTCTAACATTCGGCCTTCCTGACGGGAGGAGCGACCTCGCGACTTCTTGTAGTTGCAACATCTGTACCTCTAGTAGCGGCACACTGGACCGCACAGCTTCACGATCAGAGCAACCATTACACGAGACTACTGTTCTACTTTTGGGACACACTAGGTCTCGCGACGACGCGCTAATCCTCGAGGTACACTGGACCTCACTGTGGAACTGCATCTCGTGGCACACTGGGCCTCGCGTCGATGCGCTATATCTCGTGGCACACTGGACCACATTGACACACTGGGTCACTTGGCACACTGGGCCACGCGTCGATGCGCTATGTCTCGTGGCACACTGGACCACATCGACACACTGGGTCAATTGGCACACGGAGCCATTTTGATAAGGGCTCCACATGCGGGGCGCCCAAATCGCATGACTGAATCACGCACTTCAGCTGGCCAGGCTGTATACTTGTCGTTGCCGACACTAGCGGTTCTTAATCTAAGGTGATACTTAGCACTTTTATCTTATAGCACACTGGGCCGCTTAGTGGGATCACTTGCCGACTAAAAGCAAACTACAACGGTTAATATAAAAAAGTGCTTATACTATACGTTCTACTCGACCAGACGTCTCTTACACTGCTTGGGACCTGATCAGCTTCAAGCGGTCACTAGCTGCCACACCTTTGAAACGTCTTCTATTTTTGGAAAACGATACCACTCTATATCTGTCGTTCCCTAAAGCGTCTACGACTATCACAGGGCCGATATATTTTGGCACTAATTTGCCACTGGTAAGCCCCCGTACTAACTTGGTTCATTCTACTAGCACGGTGTCGCCCACATTAAACTGTTTGGGCTCGGCTCGGCATCGCATCACGTCTCTTTTTCGACGTTTGTCGCAAGTGACTGATATCTCTTTCCGTAGTTCTCGTCAATCGTATTTCATTTTCAACCATAGGTTTGAAACCATAGAGTAATTTACCTGGGGCGATCCCTGTAGTAGAGTTTATTGTGCCATTGATGCCTTTTTGTACTTGGTGTACGTACTTGTCCCATTTATCATGCTCATCTTTAATGCTAGCTGTCAGAGCTTCTAGGATTGTTCTATTGGATCGTTCTGCCTGCCCGTTACTTCTCGGCGAAGCAATGGCATTCTTGATATGTTTTATTCTGGATTTAAACTCCTTGCAGTCAAACGCCTTACTTCTATGTGTGATAACCCTTCTAGGTGCGTGAACTAACTTTATTAGTTGTTCCAAAGTCTGACGTACGGGTCCGCTACTGGTGTTCGGAACAGCTTCCAGCCAAACGAATTTTGTGAACCCGTCTATCACGAGTAGGATATGAGTGTTTCCACCTTCAGTCTTGCAAAAGGGCCCCAGACGGTCCATGTGCAACTTATGAAAAGGCTCAGCTACCTTTTCTATAGGGTGCAATCGCACTCGCCGCCTCCCGGTGGGTTGTTTACTAACCATGCACTCGAAGCAGTTATTTCCAAATTTCTTCACAAACTTTCGCATGTCAGTGAACCAATACTCAGACCTTATGGCATCAAAGGTGCGAACAAATCCGGGATGCCCTTTATCATCATGAAACATCTTGACTATACGCCATCGCAGGTCGCGGGTATCATTATTTTCGGTTCCCCGTCAACCAAACGGCATATCTTACCTTCCATCAGCGTATAACACCGTTCTGCATCGTTGGTCTCGATTTGTGTTTTCAGGAGCTGTAGGTTTTCATCATTTGCCTGAACTGCTTGAATTCAGTCGATTTCGTTCACTTGTCTAACGGGAATCGGATTGCACCACTTCGAAATCGTATTCTTGCGTCATCAGCCACCATCTCCCTACGCGTGGTGACAGGTCACGCCTTGTCCACGTAAGCCTCATGGCGTTGCAATCTGTCACAATTTTAAATTGTCTACCGTAGAGAAAGTTTCGGAGGCTTTTAAAAGCTTCCAATACAGCGAGCGTCTCAAGCTAGTAACTATTTTCCATGTATTGCCACCTTGCATTTGGAGTAGTGCTCCGCCGAAGCCAATTTTACTAGCGTCTGTATGCACTTGGGTTTCTGCGTTGGGATTAAAGACGGCCAAGGTTGGTGATGACTACAATTCATTTTTAAGGATATCGAAAGCATTTTGTTGTTGTTCACTCCACTGGCAGCTCACGTCTTTTTTTATAAGTATGGACAATTGTTTTGCCTTTTGAGCGAAACTTGGGATGTACTTCCGAAAATACGAGGCGAATCCTAGGTACTGTCTTGTTTGATGAACGTTGAGGGGCACCGGAAACTCTCTAACCGCTTCCAACTTCCTCGGTGAAGGTTTCAGTGTACCAATCGAGATTTCGGCACCCAAGTATTGGATGGCGCTTTTGAGAAACTCGCATTTTTCCAAATTCAGTGTTAGTCCGGCCTCGTTAAGCACATTTAGTACTCTATCAAGGCGTCCAACACCTTCTTCTATGGATTTTAATACAATGAGTATATCGTCCCGGTATACTGAGGCAAATTCATGTCGTAAGGAACCCAAGACCATGATAGCACGTTGGAAAGCCCGAAAGCTACTCTGGTATACTGGTAGTGCCCGTCCGGGGTTATGAAAGCTGTATACTTCCGACTTTCAGTAGCCATCTTCAGTTGGTGATACCCAGACTTGAGGTCTAATGTTGTGAATATCCTGTCCTCCCCAAACCTCTCCAAATGGTCTTCTAGTAGAGGTAATGGGTACCTATCTTTTACAGTAATGTCATTAAGTTTGCGGTAATCCACTACCATTCTGTGGTCGCCATTTTGTTTCTTGACAAGGAGTATGGACTAGTGTAAGCCGAAACTGTAGGTTCTATTATCCCTCTTTTCATTAAGTTGCTCACGATTTCTCGCACCTTCTCGCGTTCGCACCATGACAACCGGTACGGTTTGTAACATACGGGGACCGTAAAAGTTACTTCGATTTGCACCTCAACATCTACTGAGCAACTCATCGTTCTCCGCAAAACATTTGAGGTAATTTGTGAATATGCTCTCTAGGTCAAATAGTTGTTTTTCGCTGGTTATTTTCCTTGGCTTTGGAACTACTTCTTTGTTTGCATTTCCCCGTGCTAGGCAAATGTTCAGAACATTTCGGTAATACCTCTCCATCCCCGCTGTCGGTTTGTACTCGAACGAAGTTAATTCCGGGCCTAAGAACAGTATCTCCAGTAGCACAAACTTTTGCTTTACTTTTAACATGGGTTTCGTTTATTTGGGGCAAATACTCGAAGAGATTTTCGTTTTTCAATTTTAACGTTTGGGGTGTTTTATACACGTAGACATTACTACTCTCCATAACTGGCCTACCTACTAGTAAATCGGTTGCGTGTAAATTATTTGCCACCACGTAAAAGTTGGCGGTAGCCTTGATCTCATCAATCTTTACTTCCAATCTAACCAGCCCCATAGGGATTACCATCGCACCGCCATAACCTTCTATAGCGATATTTTCACTTGCTGTTGTCACGTGTAACTTGCTTACTGCATCTGACGTGATAGTATTGCATCCACTGCCAAAGTCAATATAAGCGGAGAAAACTTGCCCTTGCATAGTCGCTTCCTTGTGAAATTTTTCATTGCTTGCATCATATCCGGCGCAAACTAATCTGTCAACCCTTTTGGTAGTGTCCAACGCACTCTTTTTATTTTTACGGTAACATTCGCTTTCGATATGGCCTCCCATTTTACAAAATTCGCATCTTTTTGGAGTGTCGAACTTCGGGCAATTGATTTTCTTATGGCCCTCTGAGCCACAGGAATAACATGTTAATTTATGGAAATTTTTCGAAGTGGAAGGTTTATTAAATGGTTGCTTCTTTTGTTGTCGATTAAAGCTGCTACGACCACTTTCTCTCAATTGTTCCACATTACTTATCAAGTATTTTAACAGCGCTTCAGTATTATGGCACCGGGCTGCCCTTGCACCCGATTTCAGAAACGGATCATTTACAGTGTTAATTATTACGTCTGCGATAACGTCATCCGCCAATTTGCAACTTAGCCCTAACGCAAGCTTTTTGTAATAGAAATCGACCAAATTTTGATTCTTTCCCCTTCCGACATTTAATCACTCCTTCAATTTTGTAAACACTCCTGTCTGAGGTGGAAACGCCTCTAAAAGTTTATGTTTCCATCGTCTCCACGATAAATTTAAAATTTCTTGCTGATTGTACCAGTGCTTTGCATTACCCTGTAGCTTATTTGACATGCAAAAAATAGGTGCCTTTTCATCCCAATCGAATACGTCACCCGATGCGTCTGTTGTATGCAACCATTGCTGCATATCAAGTCCATCTGAACTTGCTCGAAAAGCCGATACACTATCAATTTTCCCTTGACGACTTGTTTTTGCCCGCAATTGTCCTTTTAGTTTATTTATTTTCTTTTTCAGCGATCGTGTACGCCGATTCCCTGAGCTAGAACTGCTAGAACTATCACTACTTGTCCCACTTGAGCTACTACAGCTCGAACTACTTGTTGATTGTCCCCTTTTTCGTTTACGTTCTTTCGGCATTCTGAAAATAGTTCACACAAATAAAATGTGTTAAATAAACGTACGTGCGACTCCACGTATGACGCCGCCACTGCGGGACCGAAGATGCAGCCGCCGCGCCGCGACTGTCAAGTTGAAAACGCGCAGCTCGGTGAAGTTCAGTTCAAAGTTAAAATCGTCACCATTTACCTACTGTAGGTGCTTTTCACTACTTAACACACACAAGAATGTTATTGTGTAACGAGGGTAAATCCCACTTCTGATTTGTTAGGGGAGGGTTAATAACGCAAACAGAGAGTCTAATAAAATGAATAACTTTATTAATAAAGGCTAGAATTCAAGTGATCCAATATTCTACAATAATTCTGCTATGCGACTCAGTTTGTTTTGGCTAGCTCGTCCGCTTTATGACTTCTTCGAATGTTGCTGAAGACCTAATCTGGTGCCGGTATAACAATATATACAACATTGCAATACCAAGTTACAACAAGATTGTGTACACAATCAATATTTACTCAGTTTTTATTTTAATTTTGGGGAGCTTATATAAAATGAACTTGTAAATTTAATGCCTGCACAAACAGATATTCTGGGCAAAACACTTGCCATGAAAAGTGTCTAGGCTACACTAGGGTGTGCAACTGTAATGAAATATACCTTAACATTTGAAACTTTTAATTTACATAAAAGCTCAAAAAGTTACAAAAATGATTTTTAAAAACAAATAACTATATGTAAGATTTGATTGTCACCCACTATATTTTATAATTAAATCTATTATAGAGTTAATTGTTTGCTGCCTTACTTCACTGAAATTCATACTTATATTTTAATAATAATAATAGATATACTTGACGCCTTTCAAATTCTCAAACACACTTTAACAAACACATCTTTAACGAATGAGCAAATTGAGCTCATAAATTCCCTGCTATTGGAAGTTCTGGAATAGCAGACCTAAGCCAAATCCGAAATCAACACCCAGTGTGCTGTTACCCTAGCTACAAATGTTTGATGATGATGATTTGAAACAGCGAGATCTAGGACGCG
Source organism: Limonius californicus (assembly GCA_014611495.1). Taxonomy (NCBI): domain Eukaryota; kingdom Metazoa; phylum Arthropoda; class Insecta; order Coleoptera; family Elateridae; genus Limonius; species Limonius californicus. The sequence continues at coordinate 12,713 of JABXWE010056616.1, read as the reverse complement.
GTTTTCCAAGCATCTAACACCCTAACTACGAATTTTGCCTATGTGGGGTAATTCCAACTCCAGTAGTGATTTTTAGCGTGCCACATATTGCAGTGGCACGGAACCTACGGCTTTACTTCTTATCCGACAGAAGGCGCATTGCAGATTTTTCCTTGCTAGAAAAATCTCGCCGACCTCAGCCAGGTTCGATACCGCGTCCTTCGGACCCAAAGGCAAATGCGCTAACCACTAGACCACCGAGGCCGGCTGCTACAAATGTTTACTACATTAAATACTTCTGATAATGACATTTTCTATGTCGAAATACGTATCAAGCAAAAATAAATAGCTGTGGAAGTTATCTATTATTATTATTAAAATATAACTATTATACAGTATCTAAATATTATTAATAAAATAAAAGGAACTTACTTTAATGATTCTCGTTTTGCTAGTGTGTTTAATTTACGTTTTTTCAAAACGTATTCTCTAAAAATTGCAAATTGTTCTGGAGAAAGTCTTGTAAACTGATTGTCATCCATTTCAAGTATTTTTTCTATTATTGTTTCCCTTTCCTCTAGGACATTTTTCTCATATTGTTGCTTTAGACTTTCCTCATAGATCAAATTTTCTGCATAAGAATATGATAAAATAATACACTGAATATATTGTACGTTTCCAATAGCTTTAAGCACATTATTTAAAGCAAGAAGTGGTTGCCGTAAGAAAATACTATAAAGGCTTTCGATGACGATTCCTGTTTCAAACAACGATAATTTTTGTTTAAGTATATCAAATAACAAATTTTCTGGCAATCCCATAAAAGTCGGTCTTGTGTCTTTCTTCTTTTTCTTTTCTTTTTTTGAACCTTTAGATGACGATTTCTTCGATGATCCTTTTTTCTCCTTTTGGCTACTTTTTTGTGAAGATTTCTTGGAATCTGATTTTGCCGAATCACCCTTTTTTCCTTTCTTGGGTTCTTTAACTGGTTTTGGTTTAGGTTTCTTTTCTTTTCCACTCTGGATTAGATCAATTTTCTTTTGCAATTCATCATAAGCATCTGTTACAATACCGACTCTTAATAAAATTCTTCAGTAGATAACTTCTACTTACCAGTGCCTTCTATGACCAATAAATCAATTTCTGAAGCAATTTCTTTAAATGTACCATCGATCATTTCATTAATGCTCACTGCAGCTAAACTGCTGTTGGCAACTAGAACTTCTATAAATAATCTGTCCAAGCTGTAGACTGGGAGATTCGTTTCCAATCCTGCTTTATTTGCTGCTTGTACAACATCTTAGTAAAATACAAATTAGTACTTAAAATTGTCTATGCATTGAGGGTGCGTACTTGTGGTGGGAGCACCATGAAATATGATAAACACTCCTTCTCTCATTGCTGTTGGATCCTTTTCAATAGGTGGGCCTTTAGCTTCTAGAATAGCTGCAGCAAGTGGATCGGTAATTTGTGGAACATTCTGATTGTTTTCTACCAGGTTTGAATCTGTGCTATACTGTTTTAGGTGTTCTAAATTCATTAAAATTAAATTTGTATAAATGAAAAACGGGGATCAAAATTTATTTACCATGCAGGAGCAACTCAATTTCTTCTGGTGTTTTTACTAACATTGGATCAGTAACTGTGGGTTCAACTACAAACCGAAGACTACTTGCTTGCGACCTATTTCTAAAAAAATATGCTTCTGTTAAAATATATAGTCCACAATTGTGGATAACCTTTTACTCTGTTTATAATGGCTTAAGAAAAGTAATTACTTAGAAGTTAAACTTTTCTTTTTGATACTAGTTCTTCGTTCTAGGTTAATTTCTGTTAATGAACCTAACTCGATAGCTTTTTCTTCTTCTGTTTTCTCCTTACCAATGTGAATCAATTTTTCTCGTAAACTTTCCATCAGTTTATCGTAAAAATCTATAAAAGACGTGGGTAATTTTTGCCCAGCTGTACGTGGTGGCATGTACAGATCATCTTGTTCATAAAACTGAGTAAGTAAATTGATAATTCTTTCTTCTTCATAATTTCTCTAAAAATTACAATGTTTCTAGAAAGGTATCTTCATATTTACTACAGAAATAATAATTTGGTAACCACTAAAACCATTATAGACTTATAACCCTTATAGAGGGAAGCATACATGACATGTTGACATAGTTTGAATTTTTACGAAGCACTTCACTAAACAAAACACTTTACAAAAAAGCTGCAACAAATTTAAAAAAATGCTTCTTATTTTTGTAACAGTAAATCAAAGATTTTTAAAGGATATACTTACAAATCAAAATCAGCAAAAAAAAATTCGATAGGAAATGATGATATATTTTCTATGGTAAAGAACTTCTCGCAATCTTGAATATAAGGCAGAACTGGTTCAAATTTCACCAGCTCTTCGGTAATCTTCAATGCAGGTTTTAAACCAACTCCTTTCAAATTAACAAGCACTTTAATTGGATTCTGATTAATGTAAATTACTAGTAACCAGTCTGACTGCCCTTCAAACTGTGGTTCAAAATATATATCTAGAAGACCAGTGGACCCAGGTATTAAAATACCTTTAGCGTTCTTTAAGAAAAAGACTGGTTTTTTTCTAATTAGCTCAATTGAATACCTTCCGGTATCCTTTGTTCTTGTACGCTTTTTCACTACTGCTCTCCACTCACTTATAACGTGGCCTCTGAAATAATATTGTTAGTATAAGCACTTGTTTATTGTAAATGGATAAATGACTTGTTATGTAACACCAGAGATCTTTTGATGCAGTTTCCACACTGAACTTCTTCAAAATCAACACATATTGCATCAGCAGTCACTGCGGGTACAGTTACAGTAGCTTTAACAATAACAGGAATTTTCGATCCATGTCCAACCTATGAATTTGAGCAAATTCTAGAATTTTTTATGAGATGTGGTTATGCTTACATTCAAATGAAAAGGAACACAAACATCATAATCCAATTCCGGGTATGCTTCAGCAGTTGGATTGAAAACAACAAACAGTTCTCTGGTATCACCAACAGGAATAAAACTCCGAGTAAATTGTATCGTAAGACCAGTTTGTGTAAAAGGTGATTTTTTACCACCTGCTTGCATTAATCTGATGTCTGCAATTACTGGACCATAATTAAATATTAAAACTGTATAATGCACAACTGTATCTAAAATAACATAACCAAAATCTACTAAATATGGTGGAGTGGTAAAATCAGGCACTATCATTGCTCTGTGTTTCCTTGTGTGTTCTAACAAAATTGCTGGATTGTCAAAAATATGTTGATAGAGAATTACTCGCTCAATTGCTAAATCTATATCCATTATTGTAGGATATAAATCCTGAAAATTAATCAGTCATTAAACAGTCGTATTTTTTATTATAAAACGAATACAAGTATGTAGGAAATGATAATATTGTTGATTTTATTTTTCGTCGACTTTACACTTGTTATTATATTGTTTCAAATAAAGGAAAATACGATATTTCGCATTACTTTGACTCATATTTTCTACATGAATTTTATGTAAATCCCAATCTGTTTGAAATTTTAAACTTGTAAAAGGTAGTGCAATGAACTCACATTGTAAGATATGATAACCCATCCAGCTTTCTTCAATTTTTGTCTAGGAATTTTCGGTACATCCTCATCATACACTTGTGTTTGCGTGTCATTATATGGCATTATGGTTTTTAAGTTCTTCAGAGACAGTAAATAATCAGCTGTGAGAGTAGCTATAGCCAGATACGATATACATGGTTTAAGGTTGGTGAATGTTGGTCTTGGGAGATACAGATATGTTTGTGGAAAGACTCCATAACCATGCACTGTTACAGTTATGGCAGGTAAATATCCAATCTACAAATTAATTTAAGGAACTACTACAGTGGATCAACAACATCCGTTTTTTTTCATACTAGTAGACAAAATATCTAAGATTGTAATAAAGTAAAAATATTATCAAAAAAATGGTAAGATCTGATTATAAAATATTTCCATACCTAATGCAAAAGTATAGTAAAACTATCCCTATATTTTTGGTATAAGTGAACTTGATTTAATGAAATTTTCACCTTATTACAAACTACTATCCTTTAAGAACATAATACATACAACCCTACTGTTAAGGTTTATCTGATTTTTTTTCAGAATAATGCGAAGACATTATGACGAATTTATTTTGTTGTATACCAAATACATTGCCTTTTACATTGGCTGTAGTTAATTCTCCAGCATGCACTTATATGAATATATATGAATAGCAAGTTGACATAAAGGCTGTAGAAGAAAATAAAGGAGCAGTAATTCTTTACCTCTATTGTAAAGGTTTCATTAAATTCTCCTGCAATTCCTGGAAAGTACTGAATATGTAGCTTTGCATAATTTCCAGGTAATATCACCCCCTGTTTTGGTGTAACAGTTAAACAACCAGCCTCTAATAAAAATTCAATGGGAATGGGGTCAGGAAATTCTCTAGCTGATGCAAGGTATGTAAATTCTATGTGGCCAGTATTACTAAGTGTTAATGATTTTTCACACAATTCACAAAATACCTATAATGATAAGCATATGTAATGCAGTAATTAGATATGATTTCTCATGTAACTGATATTTACCCGTCTACCAAAATCAATGAAAATATCCTCAATTGAATATGAAAGGTCAGAAGACATTCCTGTAATATTCACAGTTTGGGTAACACCGCCTAGAACATGACACTGAGCCTCAACCATAACAGACATATTGGATAAAGGATGAAAAGCAACTGATACAAGTTGACATTCATTAGGTTTCAGGAAACCTTGTGCTGGAGCTATGTCTAATACTGTTTCAGTATTACTACAGATAACGTGCTTTTTCGGCAATGATTTAATAATTTCTGCATTTTGTTCTGGCTCATCAAAATTTGCAACTAAACCATTCAAAAGTATTTGCATTGCAACAGCATATACTTTATTTTGTTCAGGAAAATTAAGAGCATCCTTCATATATAATGGTGGTTTTATTTGTTCTGTAATTTCTGTATAATAGTAGCTCGGCCTCCTTTCTATGTACGATTTATGGAAAATATATTCAACTGGCAAGAGGTTTGGAGAAACTGGTACATCCATGTCCAAGTCTGTTACATTTACTAAAGTCTCCTTAGAGGATTGAATTTTCTTTATTTCTGTTTCATCTACTTGTTCAATTTCTTTAGCTTTCCTCAGTTCTAATTCCCTTAAATAAGACCCCGAGTCACTAGACTTTTTGCTAAAGCTGGAATCAACAGCATGCTCGGGAACTATAATCTATATAAAATAAGGTTTTAAGAAAAAATAAGCTAAATAAAGGAATAAAACTTACTTTTGTGGATTCAAGATTTTCAATGATTACAGCTTCTTCTTGCCATTCAAAATTATATGTAACAGGCAATGGACTAATGTTTTTCAGCATTATATCATGGTAATCGATTGTGTTTGTTGGTAGGCACAAAAATTGTACCATGTTAGGAATTATTTCAATATTAGGAAAATTAACTTCACCCATTAAACTAACTTGGTCCTAAATATCGTTAAATATTAATATATTATTTAATTAATAACATTACAAACAATAGCTTTTAGAGAGAACATTTTAGGAGATTAAAAGGTTAAAGTTTGTTGCCTTTTCTTTAGATTTTATTTATAATTAACGTAATATTTAACTCACGATTTTAGGATGATTTAAATAATCGAATACCAATTTTTCATGTACAACAAAACACCTTTTGTTATCAATGGGTGGATCAAATTCTACAGATATTTTTAGGGATTGGTTATGATTTAATTCCATATACTGACTAGTTTCTCTTTTACAATTTTCACCAAAGAACATGCAAAATGGGTCATTCAAATAAATGTTCATTTTAATTTTTAAATTTGATTTGTTAGTAATTGTGAGTTCATCTGCAATATTGTATAGTTTCATGTTAAAAATTCGTGATTTACTTCGAATTAAATATCTGTACCTACTAAGAATTCATTTGTTTTCTCAGGGCCTACGTCTTTTCTGAAGGACAACTTATTCTTTGAAATTTCTATTACAGGATCTACAAATTGTGCTTTAAGATTAAAAGACATAATAACAGTTTGGCTTTTCTCTTGGTCTATCAGTGCATGACAATAAAAGTCTTCTTCAACTAAACCAGGGTTAGTATTGAGGCCCTCGATTGCTGCTTGAATGGTATCCCCAAAAGGTAAATCAAATAATTTTGGAGTCAACGTAAAAATCGATCTGCAAAATATCACAATTACCTAGTATCTAGGAAAATTGGGTAAATAGACTTCATTATTCCCAAAAAACACTTACGGAATATTAACTTTGGTGTTTTCCTTTAACTGTTTTAAATTTTTGTTGCGAGACCAAAACATTTTATGTGCCCTACATCCCTTATTAGTAAATTTTACTTTACGGGAAAAATCTTGACATGTAAGTAATATTCCAACATTTAGCTCAGGGTCTAGTCTGGGTTCACAAAAAATACTTGTTCCGACGCCTTTTGCTTTTAAGTAACATAATGCATTCGTGCCATTTTCAACAACAAGCTGCAACTTATCTTGAAATTTTCCTGGATTACAGAGATACACCGATATAGTCAGATTTGCCGATTCTTCTGCTTGCAACTCTAGTGTTCTTGGTTCTATCGCAAAAGGCGTTTTTGGAGTCTAAAACGATAAATAATAAATGTTGATAATTTTAGCAGGACACTATTGTTATTTTATTATTATTATTATTTACAATTTATAAACTGGAAAACCATCAACTCAAGAAACATTACAGTCAACTTAAAGCTATACGTCCACTAGCAAGTAACTTGCGACGTTCGTTGCAAGATTAACTTGCACGGTGGTTTACACTGCATGCAAATTTTGCTGAAAATTACTTTCTGCAAGTAAATTTCGAGAGTACCTACTTTAGCTGCGCTTGCAGCAAGTTCTCTCAAAGTCGTGTACATTAAGCAGAGATATGCCAAGCAAAGAGAGCAGACATTAGTCAGTGTAATGTGTTGTCGAAGATCAAGGTATGCTGCTGCAGTAGTAGTCGCTGGTCATTTGCATTTTAATTTTACTAACTAAGTACACAAAACACATATTTTTAGGGAATTATCAAGTTGTCAACAGTTTTCTGTTCCCAACAGCACTGGTAAATATCATCTGCGCCATCGCCGCCTTTCTGTTTTTGAATTTCTCTTCTTCTTGATGGAACGTTTGTAAATTATGAAGCTTCCGATTAACTTCAGTTTCATTGGTATTGAAAGCAGCAGCTACAATGTTTAAAACTTTTTTTATTCTATCTTTATTTTCCTTACCTTTTACATCTCACAATTCAGGATGGAATTCAAATTGAGTAATCAACAAATAAATATCGTCCACAGACCACAGACGATTTTTTGGTTCCACTATTTGCCTTTAATAAAAGCAAATAACACAGCGTTATCTGAGAGTGCTCTCACCGATTTCGAAATGATTTGAAAATGTGGAAACAACTGTCTGAGAGAAGAAAAATCTGTGTACACTGCAGACTTGGCACTTTGTAGCAAGTTAATTTGCTATTGCAATTTAAATCTCAAAACTGTTTCCAGATGTGTAGCTACTGTTAGACATTAACGTAAAAAATGTAAATTACTTGCTAGTGGATGGGTAACTTAGTAATACAAATATAAGCAAAACAAGAAACAAAAAACGGAAATGAGGAAAAAGAAAACAGTATAGCAAAGAACGAAATTTAGTTAGCCTCATAAATACACAGAACGGAACCTTCAGGAGAAATAACATCACCCCAGCACCTTCCGACAAGCATGGCAAACAGGACGGGTACCAATGGACTGAGAAAGAAATATAATAGTGCTTATACATAGGAAGGGGGAAACAACAAGAGAATTGGAGAGCAATATGCCTATCTTCATTAATCTTTAAATATGTACTCGTAAACAATAGAGAACAGTAGTTAAAAAAACGTAATGTATAAATAAAAAAGTGGTGGGAACAGTAAAGCTAACACCGAAATCACAAAAATTAAATATGGAGAGAGAGGCTGAACATAGAGATAGTTTGAGCTCACTGCTGGTTGTTGTTTACATGAACATAATTAAAAATTGTAAAAATGAAACAAGAAGCAGAACAAGCCTAGGGTTATCATAATCTAAATTCAATAATAACCCAAGACCTATTGTAAGCAGAGGATATACTAATAATGGTAGGAAGACAAGACAACTACAAGAAAATATTAAAATATGCTTAAACAGCCTAGAAGACAAAGGGTAAAGAAACACGCAGAAAAAAGCAGAATAGTACACATCATAAGTGGAACAACGAAATGCAAGAGTACTGATTATAATAGAAGGAAAACAACTGGAGTATATGGAGAACTACAAATATTTAGGAGTAATTTTAAACAAGGATGGACGAATAGAGGAAGAAATTAAAAATAAGGTACGCACGAAAAACCAGAGGTAAATCTCGAGTTCAATGGGAGACGGTTAGGAATAAAAACAAGAACATTGAGCAAGTCAGTAGAATGTCTAGAAACTGTGTAGAAATATGTGTAGGAGATAGGTACATAGAAGATCCAATGCCTTAGATAGGGCATAAATAAGAATAGAGAAAGTAGAAGAAAAAATTATACTTACAATACACGTAGCAATAAAGGCAGAAATAGGTGAATTGTTTGTTATTGTAAGAATCTTAGTTGTTCGTTCTAATAATTTTACTTTTTCAAAATCTAGCGTATCAGGTTGCACGGTTACAACGGGACCTTGACCTATGCATGTGATACTACAGCAGCGAAGTGGTTGATCACCAAATAACTTTATACTGCAAAAATATTTAGCGAGTAAAAACATTTATCTTGGTTCAAGTTTCTTACAAAAATGATAATTTATCTTCCCCTAAATATGTGGTTGTGATTGTTAAATCTATCTCCATTTTTTCATGGGTTTTAAGATGTCCCTCGGTAATAGAACTTGTGCAAGTTATTCCTCCTTCTTTACTTGGCTACAGGAATTCTTATTTATTACGTGACATTGAAACAATATTTATACATTTACCATTTGTGCAAATACTTGAAAAAAACCAGGAATTTGTGAATCATTATATAAAACTATGGTACGTTTATAAGGATACGTTACAAAACAAAATTTAATGCTAATTTCTGACGGCATGCATACAACATGTGGAATGCATGCTTTATATTTAATCGGAAGCGAAATTGAATGCCTATTTGAACCCCACAAATTCACAATAAGGTTTGTTACGCAAGATCGCATGATGTTGGCTGTCAGGGTGAGCTACAAATAAAAATAACATTAGGAAATTATGAAAACATGACAAAGATTTCTTCTACCTGAACGCATAAACGCGAATTCGGAGCTACAACTCCAACACGCGGGGAAAAATCAAACTCTCTTACATTATCATAAGGCCCACATTTAATGGGCAAGGAGGCATATTCTTCACATGACATTGCAGGTATTTCCCCATCATTGTGAATACTCATTACAAATTCGATTGGCACCATTGAGTGATTATGTAGCACCACAGGTTGATGGACAGCATAGCCTTAAATCACCTCAAAGGGTTAATTTTGGTACTAAAGATAAATTTGTGCCATAGAAATTTTTTGTGACGTAAGATTTCTAGTAATACTATCACTAAATATAATGGGAGATCAAAAACCCCTGCAAATTTATTTAAATACTGTATGTGGTTAAACAGAACACTCACCTATTGGTACCACTCCAAAGTCTACTTCAGAAACTTCTAAATTTAGTAATGGGCAGACAACTTCACCCCTGAAAGATTTAAAAAGACACAGTTAAAACAGATATTTTATAGTTTAATACATTTTCTTCAATATAGAAGAACAATTTTGTTACCAGTAAATTCATAATCTAACAATAAAGCCTTTTTTTCTTCAAAAAATAGCTGAGAACATTCATATGAATAAATTACCTCCATAAAGAGAAGTACAAATTATTATAAATAAAAAATTTCACATAATACTAAAATTAACAGATGTTTTAAAATTACTATTTCAGTGTAGGTACTATTATTTTAAACGTACAATTGAAAGTTAAATGGTATTTTTTAGATTATTAGGTACTCTTCAGTTAGATAAGAGATTAGTTCTATCACAGAGGACATATTATGTTTTTATGAGTTTTTGATGTATTGGCACAACAAAATTAAGTATGAGGAAACGCATTCTAGATAAGATGACCACTTACTTACTGCCAAAGTATAGGAAAACGTTTATCATTAAAAATCAGCAACAGTTCTTACTCTTCCGTAAAATTAATGATTTGGGTAAATGTTTACTTTTTTTAAATACGTACAAAAACTTTTGGTTACCAGCCGTTGACTTAATTAGTAGGTATTTATGGACAGTCAACGCAAATACATATGGCAACACTGCCAAATATAGATATCGTATTTCTAGTAGAACTCCGCCAGGATGTGACGGCTGCAATGCGACACCCTGCTGGTCCCAAGCCCAAATGAAGGAGGAGGGTTGGGGTGGGGTTAACAACCCCTCTCCCCGTAAAAAAACAACCTGTTACGAAACCCCAAGGAATGCCTCGGACGGAAAATAAGGTTACGATTAAGGAAAACAGATCTTCAGATAGCTACATGGAATGTACGAAGTGTATACCAAGTAGGTGCAATCGGAAATATAACAAACGAAATGCAAAGATATAAGATTCAAATAATGGCAATCCAAGAAACGAATTGGACAGGCTGTGGCATGGGGGACTGGAACCACTTTAGACTGTTTAAAAGTGGAAACCCAAATGGAAAAACACGAACTGGGAACAGCTTTTATTTTAACCAAAAAGACGAGTGAGGCAGTGATACATTTCCAACCAATTAGTGAAAGAATGAGCAAAATTAGAATAAGGATGAAGAATTTCAACCTGACCATAATAAACAATCACGCCCCCACGGACGAAAAAAAAGAGGATGAGAAAGAAGATTTCTACGAACTACTAGAGAAACCTTTTGACAAAATCCCCAAACATGATATAGTGCTAGTATTAGGAGATATAAATGCTAAAGTTGGAAAGGTAGAGTTATATAGACCAACGATAGGTAAAAATAGTCCACATGAAGAATGTAATAACAATGGAGAAAGATTAGTAAATTTTGCAACAACGAAGGGACTGGTGATAACAGGCACATGTTTCCCACACAAGAGAACACACCAAGTGACATGGATATCGCCGGATGGAAAGACCCAAAACAAAATAGATCATGGACTTGTTAATAAGTGGTTCTTCGCAAGCCTACTAGACGTTCGAAGCTACAGAGGAGCAGAGTGTGACTCGGACCATTTTATGGTGAAAATTAAGTTAAGAGAAAGAATAGCCAACATAAAGAAGTCTAGAGGGAAAGGTGAAAAGAGATGGGAAATATTAAAATTAGAACATGAGAACATAGAGGAAATATTACAAGAAGCTATAACTACAAAACTAATAAACACAGAACTACTGGAAGAAGAAACTGTAGAAGAACAATGGATGAAAATCAAAGAGGGGATTCTAGTAGCAACGGCGAAGGTAATTGAAGAGAAAAAGAAAGGAAAAAGGAGAAGCTGGTTCGATGAACAATGATTACGAAAGATAATGAAGAAGTAGTAGAAATTAAAGCAAGAATCACACAAGCAAACCGGGCACTATATTCCCTCAACAAAGTACTAACAGACAAACACATAGAAAATAATACAAAACTAATGATATACAAAACCTTGGTTAGATCCAAAATAACATACAGTAGCGAAACTTGGGCAATAACGCAGAGGAACGAAGAGAGACTAGGCGTTTTTGAAAGGAAAGTGCTGAGGAAAATCCTGGGACCAATTAAAGAAGGCGAAACATGGAGAAAAAATGGAATTATGAACTATATGAAGAGTTCAAAGAAGCAGATATAGTGACATATAAGCCTAGAACGACTGCCATGTAAGAAGAATGGACGAAAGGGAGGGAAGAATGGCTAAGGAGGATACGGGAGGCGAAGGTCCGATTTAGACTGTAGTGCCGCTGCGAAAGTAGTGGCTTCTATACTACTACTACTACTACTACTACTACTACTACTACTACTACTACTACTACTACTACTACTACTACTACTACTACTACTACTACTACTACTACTACTACTACTACTACTACTACTTTTGATGGTTTTTAAAATAATGTGTCATAAATACCGAGAAGTAAGAGTAAAAAAATGTTATAGGTACATATATTAATTATGCCAATTTAAGAAAATATGAATTTAAATCAAACTGTGGAGATGCTCCTATACTAACCTGAGGCTATAAAAAAATAAACCGTGTTCAAAAACTCCCACGTTTATAGTAGGCTGTGCATCAGTTATGCGTCGGTAAATGTATGTCGCTTCATAACCAGCTGCCGAGCCGCAAACACCTGATGTTTTGAGGTTATCTAAATAATTGTTATTTGACAGTTGATTACTTGTCTCTCCTGTAAGTAATTAGTTCCAAAATCGCATTATGTACTAAAAATTATTTCTTGTAGGTAGAATTTGCGCATTACAAAATGGTGTTTTCGTTAGAACAAAAAATTTTCATAGTTGAAAGTTATTTCCGCAATGCAACAAAAGTAGACGGAGTTTGGACTTATTCAGTAGAGAACTGCACTGCAGAATTCCGTGATGAATTTCCAAATGTGGTTTTTGTGCATCAGCAGTT
>JABXWE010056615.1:0-17182 GCA_014611495.1 Limonius californicus | reverse complement strand
ATAATTTATGTCGTGACATGACGGCATCATGACATTTCTAATAAAGTTTTTAGGTTTAGTTATTTATAGAGCTAGAATAGTTAGGCAAAATAAAGTCTCGAAAAAGGCAGGCAAAAAGGCAAAAAAAAAGATTTAAAAAAGCACTAAAAAGGCAAAAATAAAGTAAAAAAAGCAAAAACGAAAAACAGGCAAATTTACAAAAGAAGACAGAAAAAGAAAATATTACAAAATCTGAAAAATACTCGAGGAAATTAAAAGAAACGGCGTTTAACTGACATGGAAAAAGCAACAGCAAAATATCTATTCAATTTAAAATAAAAACAACTGCTGGCATTTTTAAAATTCAAAATCACTTGAAATACAGTCGATGCACTTCACAAATCACAATGTTTATACGCCCGAAAATTGTGAGGCTGATTCAGTAGAAAACTTTCTCCTGCCAATACTGGTCCCCTCATTAAAATTAATCTCAAGAAAATAATCCTTCTGAGAGATTTTCAGCCGGTAATAATAAAGGGTAAAACCTAATAAACTTCGTTTATTGAGCATTGAGCTAGAACGTAAACAAACACTTGACAGGTGACAAGTTTAAATCTCTAGTTTTAAGTGCTTGGGAATAATACTTTCTACTATTTATTTCAGAAATTTAAAATGTGCATTTTTCTTGGAAAATTGCTAGTACAATTTTTTTTAAATTGAGAATTTAAGAACTAAATTTCTTAAAATTTGAATTTAATATACCATAAAAGGCACAAAAAGGCACGAAAAATAGGAAGTTCCTCAAAAAGGCAGAATAGAATAAAAAAGACGCAAAAAAGGCATAAAAGGCAAAATAGAAATTGCATTCTAAAACGGATTTAAAACTGGGTCTGCCTTTAATCCTTCCATTTATTAAAAAAGGCAATTTGCCTAACTATCCTAGCTCTAGTTATTTAGATTGAAAAAGCAAATGACAAATCAATATTGCTCCAATGAACTGGAACTTACAATGTTCTGTACAAGTAATAAAAGAATCAAAAAGAAGCCTAAATGCAGCAACTGACGGAGTAATATTTTAAGAAACATAAGTTATAAAGTGGCAAAAGGTTCGGATTTTTGTGTTCTCAAATATCTATCCCCTAAATTAGATGTTCAAAATTTTATGCATTCAAATTTCTATTGATAATTCCCCCTTTTTTAGTAGCGCCATCTGTCGGTGATTGCCTGAAACTCAATGCAAAGGACCGACAACATTTCGTTATGCATTAGACAGAGATGACAATAATATTTTCTTTAAACCTATAAGTATTTATAATAAAATCAAGTATCAATACAATTTTTTCATAATACTGTACTCCCTATCATATTCTGTGTAAACAATATAAAATATAATACATAGAAGGTTAAATTTTAGGTCTATTTCAAATTTATGATATTCACTTTTTACGCGGCAAATCGATTCAGAAAAACTTAAGTCAATTTTATGCTGTTAACACTTTTCCATACATGAAATAATTATTGTGTTAAACAAATTTCATATTAACCGAATGTTATAAGTTTAAAGTTTAAATAAAACATAACCTCATTTTTGACCTATCAACCCAGCCGTAAGTCGCTAGGCTTCAACACTCATGGCGGGAACTGTACGACTCATTACGAGCAATCCGCAAACCACCCGTCCACTCTAATCTGTATTTACCAAATCGGTGCTAGAAATTCGGCGAATACCGAATGTGTGACGCCGCCTTTAGCATGTAGTTGGTGCGCTATTCGTCGATTCATCTTGTATAAGTTTTGAATTAGTTCAAATGATACAATCTCTGCCAGATTACCTAACCTAAAAGAATGTTTTGTGATGCTTTAGAATTATTTACAGATACAAAGTTTTGTTAACAAAGTATTAGCCTAACACCTTACACCAACAACATTTTTTACTATTACGCATTTTACAATAAAGGTGAGTGATATTCGCATACTTATATACTTTATATAATTACATTGTAGGTGAATTATTTTACGCATCCTCCCCCTACGATTGTAATAGGCATATAACAAAAAACATTTGTTTATTACAGAAAAACGTGTGCATACCAACATGGATACTTTATCTGATACGAATGAACATGTGGAGCCCGATCTTACCAGTGTGACTTCGCTATCGAAGCTTACAGATTCTACATGTGATACCTGGTATCCAACCAAAATCAAGAAAGAATTACCTCAGAGTGAGTTGGAAACGAATTATGCACCTAAAATCAATTCTAAGTTAAACAGTACAAGCATGTAAATGATAATAAAAGTAGGGTGACCAGAAATTTTTGAATCAAAAAGATTACATTTTTAATTAACGTAAATAAATCTTTATTTTAATAAAAGAATCATTAATTGTGTACATATCTAATATAAATTATTCATATTTTTGTGACGACTTTGTTTTCCGTAGTAAATCTACATCGTCCTTTATTGCCATTCTAAATTCTTCGCATGTCATTTTTATGTTGAATATGACCTTCATTGCCTGTTCCAATGTTAATTGACTTTTTTCTTCATCCCAGTAGGTTTTTATAACACTGAATAATCTTTCACACTGGGCATTTAAACCTGGCAAAGAAAAAATAAAGCAAATTAAACATTTTATGAGTTAAATCAAATTCATTTTTGACCATATCATTGTACACTCTTCTCCACCTTGCCATTAGCTTTTCTTTCCTTTCTTCCCACTCTTTAATATCATTTTTAATACACCTTGAAAAGGCAGAATATGTATCAAATATCTCATTATCATTTATGTCTTGAACTACACTGAAATTTTTAGCTTGTGAAAAAAAAATACGAATAAGAGTTCATAAGTTATTTCCTTTTTAAGAAGGAAATATTTCATCTTATTTGACTCTTCGAAAAATCTTGTTGCCTATGGTTTAAGATAACTAACAACTCCTGAATAAAATCTTGTTGATATTCTTCTTTTATTGCCCCCTTATATACAAGTTTGTTTAAAATATTTTTTGCTGTAAATGAATAAAAATTCTGTTCAAGTCTATCATTATATTTATTCAACAATTCAAAATACAGTGAAACCTCTCAATAGCGGACACCGATGGTTCCAGATTTTTTTGACCGCTTGTGGGATGGCTTCAAATAAACATAAAAAGTAAAGCAAAATTAAAAAAAATTTTAAAGAAACGCAGAACATTTTGCTAAGATTAAACTAAATAATATAATATGTGCCTACATATATGTATGTATGTATGTACATACATATGTAGCTATTAAAAAAATTGGGCATCTTGTTTACATTACATTTTAAAAAATTCTGTAATTTTGGGTTGCTTCATTATTTTTTGTCTTTCTGTGAGCAAACGTGTTTGAAAATGGGATTCTAGATTTTTTAGATGTTGAAATGCCACAAAATCTTCTTGTGCAAATATTTTTAAGTCCTCAATCAATTTCAGCGCTTCACTATAAGATTTTATTGTGGAGATTGTTATGTGTATATTTTTGTGTTAAGTTTCCTTCGAACGCAGTTAAAAGCTAAGTATCACAGGCTTGAGCGGCCATAGAAAATTAAGATAGGTGCTCTCTGTAACCTTAGAAAGATGATAACTGTGAAAAAGACCATTGTGAAACTTTGATATCAAAGTTAGTAGGCTCAACTGCTTAAGAGCATAACGGTCTCGGGTACGTACTGAACATCCCATTGAGGCGTATCTTACTAACTACCTGGTGTTGCAACAGCGGTGTCTTGCGGTATGCATTGCAGACATGCTAACGTTGTGCAATGCCCCACCCTATCCCGAAAATTCCTACCTACCTTACTGGCATGGGGTGGGCCTGGCGTATCCAGGATTGACCCTTGAGTCGGCTCCATGTCAGATGATGATGATGATGACATCGTTGAACTCTTGTAACTGGGTTTGTAAAAAAATAACAACATTGGCTGGTTTCTTCTTTAAAAAAATTGATAATAGCGAGGGGTGCGTTTTCCTCGCTCAAAAAATAAGATTTAAGTGCCTCATACATTTCTAGAATTTTTTCTACGAAAAATAAAAGCGATAAAAAACGTGTTTTTGAATGATGACACAGAAATTTTTTTTTTATTTTCTATTCTCACTGTGAATATTTCAAAATGGTTGTTCAAAACCAGGTTTTCGATGTCAATAGGAACTGATTTAGGCATTGCCACAGACAGTGGATTGTGAAGAATATGGGCCCCACATCCTATGGCTAAAATGGTTTTGTCAAAGCTAGCTTCTAGCTTACTATGCACATTTCCAGTAAAATTAAGAGGTGCATTATCTGCTAAAAAAAACCCACCATCTTGTTTTCGAGTTTATCGTGACTCACCCTTTCCAATAGTACTGATGAAACAGTGTCTGCTGTTTCATTTCTAATACTGTGAATTTTCAAAACGGCCGTCTTCACACGAAAATCTGTGTCAATTGCGCAATAGCGCACTTAAACTGGCAGATGTTTAGTAGATTTCCTGTTTGATGCATCACATGAGACCACGACGGATTGAGCTTTGTCTAAACTCATTCTTAGACGGCTTTCGGACCAATCTCCAATAACATTTTGAATACGTGTCTCGCATTTCGTTCGACCACAGGAAAATTTCGTATTAAGTGAATTTCTAATCAAACTACTTGTGCAATACATGTTTTGGAACGAAAGATTATGGTTTACATTGTGATAGGACCAAAGCAGTTCCAACCGCATACCATCTAATTCCTCCGTCGAATCTTTCTGTGTAAAAAAATTGTCAAGTCTTTGGGTTGTTGGTGCAGTGGAGTAATCAACGTGGGTTGTAACGGGGTAAAAATGTAGAGATTGAATTAAATTGCTGAGTAATTAGCAATCTCAAAAACTCCACATTTTGCGTTCAGAAGATAAGAGTGCTGAACAACAAACATCTATCACCGTCGTCATCCGAGAATTCGCCAGAAGCAAACGTTCCTTTCCCGTGGAAGTGGGAAGACGAATCTATCCGACCGTCCCGAGATAGGGAGTATAAAACCCAAGCGCGATGAATTTAAAATCACTTTTTGACTCTTATTTCCTGGCTCTTGAATTTATTCAAAAGTCAGAAATACCAGTCGTGCTTTTTCCTTTAAGAATTGTTCTTAAAAGATCCCAGTTAAATATTCCGATCCTGTAAAATTAACCAAGTGAATACCGTCCAGTTTAATTAAATCCGTACCCTACCTGCGAGTGAATTAATTTTTCCAGTGTTTGCCGGTGTTGCATTAACCGTTTAACAATTTTTATATTTCCAGTTTGAAAGTCCGACGCCGAGCAATCTTCCGACCCTCGACCGCAGGCAGCCGCGGGGAAAGTTTAATTTAATAAGCCGACCGACCGGCAGAGAATCTTTTGGATTCGCATTACATTTGTTTGCAGTGAAGTTGGTAATTATTTATAGTTCAACCCGCTTGGCTATTTTAATATTGTTTATACCCGACCGACCGATTTCCGTGTTGTAGACCTTTTTGTAGCTGGACGGGGGAGTGTTTGAACTCTTCCACGGCGATAAAAAGTTCTGCCAGTAAATTATTATAGCGTTTCGAATCAGTGTTCGAATTGGTGCCGTAGAAACGTTGTAATCTTTTCTTTTACCAGTTGAACCCCCTGTATAGAGTTTGCCGTGAGTGTGGCGAAATTGTCACGATCCGTCAAATTTTAATTTTGAGTACCCTGTATACTGGAACGATACATAGCCTTTAGCCACAGAGAAACTTTTTGTGCAAGACTGTGTGATTTCTATCCCGTATTTTATTTACGTAACGACCAGAGAAACTTTTGGCCGGCGAAATAAGATTTGCTAAACACTGTGCCCGATAATTTTCCACTGTAGAATTCAGAGTCCCGTCCGATTAAGATTTATTAGCAAGCGAAGCCAGGTTGAACAAAATTCGAACCAAATACACTGTGATAAACGCGTAGTTTGAATTTTGCAATTCCAGGAAAGCTAGTATAAATCAATTCCTGTTTGAAATCGTTATTTAACGTAAAATTAAGAGTAATGCCTACCGATTGTTTAAGCAGATCTGCCTGGGTTGAAGGAACCCAGAGAAGCTCGACTCGAAGCGATCACTGGAGATTTTAGTTATAACATTCAGTTATTTGTTTCGTAAAATCGACCTACACTGCGAGAATCTTTGTTCACAATCACCAACCCGAATTATTTACCAGAAAACTTGCACATTCGAGAATACACAATAAAATATAATCGTGTACTTTTCTATCACTTTAATTAGAGCAGCAGTGGCAGCCATCTTGCCACCGACGAACAACCAGGCCCGAGTTCACGGACGGCAGCCAATCAGCGTCCGATTCGTGAAGAGTAGCTACAACGACCCCGAGGCGATTGAAGCTACCAGCGCGGAGCACAGGGCCGTACCCAAAATTTGTCGCGTACTTACTCGATACAGAATTTAATTTTTATTTGTGTACAAACATATTATATTTATTTTACACATTTATTAACCCATTTGGGACTAGTGGGTCGTTTTCGACCCACACAAAAAAAAATTGATTTTTAATTGAAATACTTAATATTTGGCCGTCATTTTTACGTAATTTGCTAAACCAAGATCTTAAAATAGACCTGTAAGAAAGAATAGGTTTTAAAACATTTTTCTGTATTTTTTATGATTTTTCAATTTATGGCATGAAGCACGAGTTTGAACAGGACCGCTAAAAATCAAGTACAATCAGGTACAAAAATTTTGTTATTGATGTTTTTTTCAAATCATACAATCTAATATCTTCAAGTTTTGTGTGTGAATAGTTATTTTGCTGTTATCTTTCATATTGATAAGAGTATAAACAAAGAAAAACGACTGGGTCGTTTTCGACCCACTGGTCTCCTAGAGCAGTATACTGAGTAAGCAATTTGCCAACGAGTCTCAACAGGTTGCGCGTATAAATTTTGACTTATATCAGGGACGAAGTCAGAATAGCAGTGAAATTACAATGGGATTAGGAGAATCCGTAGTGACTAAATTTGCGAATACTTTGAAACAAAATTGTCAAGAAATGAATTTTTCACTTTACTTTGAAAATTTTTTCACATCAGCTAAGTTAGTTTCCTCAATGACCAAACTGGGATTTGCTGCAACTGGTACAGTTCGAGATAATCGTACTGAAAAATCTGGTCTCCCTGAAATTGGTAGTTACAAGAAGAAAGAACGTGGGGATTTTGATAGCGTTTTTGATGAAGATAATAATATTGTAGCGGTCCTATGGAAAGACAATAGTGCTGTGACGCTCTTATCAAATCAACACGGTACAACACCAATTCAACAGGCTGCAAGATATTCGGCTGCTTCAAAATCTAAGATCAATATAAAGCAACCCTATATTGTCAGCCAGTACAATAAATACATGGGAGGAGTGGATCAGTTGGACAATCATATTAGTAACTGCCGCATAGGCATGAGAGGAAAAGAATGGTACATGCCAATTGTATTATGGATGTTCGATGTAGTAATGTGCAATGCTTGGACAATTTCCAGATATTATGGATGCACTTTAGACCATTTAGCGTTTCGTCGGCAAGTAGCAAGGTCCATATGTCAAAAATTGGGGATTCCACCACTAAGAGAATCCACAAGTGCAGTACATGTGTCCAGAAGTGTTCGACGAGATGTGGAACATTACATTTGTGTTGGTCAGCCAAGACGAAGCTGTGCATATTGTAAAAGTAAAACTGTTAAGGCCTGTGCTAAATGTTTGGTACCGCTTCACGACAAATGTTTTCAAGAATATCATCAGTAATTTTGATTTTATAAATTTATTCGAGTGTATATTTGCATAAAATAAAGTCTTTATAAAATACTCAAAATTCTGTATATCTTCGGTATAGGGGACCAGTGGGTCGTTTTCGACCCAGGCCCTATCTCCTCTATATGACATCAAAAAATTTTTTAAAATATTTTTGGACATCCTTTCAATGGTATTGAATAAGGTTCCGTAACAATTAAACAAAAAATCGAAAAAAAAAATAGTGGTCCCAAATGGGTTAATAAACCTATTGTTATTTACAAGCTGTTATTACTGATCCCTGGACATCTCACGAGCTTACCCGAGCAATATAAGCAATTTAACGAGTGGCCCAATAAGCAAAAGGACGCAACGTTACAGGGTTTTTGTTACCATGTGCTGCTCAATATCAAATTTCCCTTTATTTTGAATAAAAAAATCCTTACGACACACTGGCGTTATAAACGTCATTGTCTTTTGATTTCTTGATACACGGATAGATACGCTCAAAAGATTCATTGTTCTCATCATGACTATTTCTATACCGCGAAATTATAGTGATTTAATTTAAACAGGATGGAATATTAAATATTTATGTACAAAATAAGAGTACAGAGTGCATTGGCCTGAAAAAGACTACATCTGGTCACCCTAATAAAAGAGTGATTTTTATCCAAAAAGTAATTATAAGTTAGCTACCATATTTGTGTACTGCATGTCAGTATAATTAGTAGCAACTACAATAGTATGAAAAATTCCACTATAATTGACCAAATATTAACAGTTTAATGCAGCGGCGTCACTAGGGTTGGTGTCACCCAGTGCGGTAACTCATGGTGTCACCCCCTCACGACTTACCCCATAGACCTCCTCCGAGTCCGCCAGTGACAAATAACGGGAACATACAGAATCCTTAGTAACGTTTGTAAATGTAGGTCCTATATTTACAAAGGCAGTAGAAGAAAAATTGAATTCAAGGTCGGTAGGTAAAAGATTGTAAGAAGTTAAGAACTAAGAACTACACAGAAAATATGTTACTTTTTTATTTTTTTCACATTAAATCTCGACTAAATCAGAACTTTCCTTTCCCGGCCTTTAAAGCTGCAAACTTGTTAATTACTTCATCAAAATCAACTCCTTTCGCCAAATCACTTTCAATTGATAAAATGGCAAGATCAGAAAGCGTTGACTGTCCCATGGTAGATCGCAAATAGTTCTTTATAAGCTTCAGCTTTGAAAAACTCCTCTCACATGAAGCGACAGACACACAGATCGTAAGAAATAATTGTAGGCTCACTGAGAGATATTGGAGAGATTCTAGGAAGTCCCATTTGGCTATGAATTTCAAAACGTCAAGTACTGACCAGTCTTTGGCTTCTTCGAGATCAATCTCTGCTTCAGGTGCCTTCTCAGCCTTGGTATTTCTAATAAAAGCTCTTCCTCTGATAACTCATATAAAGTCGACAATTTTGGAATGGACACCAGTAATTCTTCTTCAGTGGCGGATATCAAACTCTTGGCTTGAACAGCCTCAAACATGGCTGCTATTTCCTTGATGGCTCTTGATCTGATTTGGAGTTCAGAATGGAAACGATCAATACATTCAAGCATCGCCCTCTTGTTTTCTTCTTGCAGAGTTAGTCTAGCATCTCTTTTCTTCTCACCTGGCATCCTCTTCTTGAACCTGGGTCTGCTCCCTACTGAAATTCCATATTGATCTGATTTTAAAAGCGCCTGTTCAATTGCCTGCTCCACTAGGTGATTGCGCTGCTCGTACAGAAAAGTCTTAGCGTCTCTAGCTTTGTCACCACCTTGTCAAGAGTTAAGCCCTTAGTCTGAAGGTACAGCTGTGTAAGATTAACTTCTTCAAGTATATCACACTAAAAGTAGAGGTAGCACAGAAACGTAAAATTGCAGACAGCAGGTAAAAGACCTTGCGCTGTACCTCTTGTGTCTAAATTTTCATCTGGATCACATAGAGCTTCAATTGCCGTCACACATTCATCGAATTTTTCTTTCACTGCCTTTACTGCAGCATGATGAGAACTCCAGCGTGTTGTTGATAGTCTTTTTACTGAGACTCCAGTGTGGTCCATTAAAACATCCCATCGGTGAGTGGAAGCAGCAAAGAAGGAAAACATTGTCCCAAGAGTTCCAAAAAAAGTAACGCACGAAGCATTTTCAGCAAAAGAGTGTTGGCCGCACAAGTTAAGCGAATGGTCCACACATCCATTAAAAATAGCTTTCCTGTTCTTTCTTTTCAAAATGGCTTGTACACCCCCATGGATTCCACTCATAGCCGCAGCATTATCGTAACCTTGAGCGCGGTACATCATAATGTCGAGTCCATCACTTTCCAGATTTTTAAGAATATCAGAACTGAGGTCAACAGCTTTTTTCTCCTTTAAAGGGAAAAATCCCAGAAACACTTCCCTTACTTCAACTTTTCTATTGTGAATTTTCACATATCTGATCACTTCGGACATTTGGTCAGTGTGTGATGTGTGTTTGCGGGCTTTCCTCGGGTGCTTTCTTCGGATTAAAACCCACATTGATTATTGTTAATTGTTTAATGTTAAATGTTACAATGGTACATTGTACAGACGACAAACAGCTTGCTACAACAACCTTTTTACAAACGAACCACTAATATATTTTAACCACACCTTATGTCGGTAATACAGAAAAGAAAAATTATTGGGGGCGCTAGCTGCCACTTAACAGTACAGGTGTAATGTCACCATTAATAACAGAGGGCGGCAGTTACCTCCAAATGACAGTTTTCTTTCAAACATTAAACATATCGCGGCCCTTGAAAGGCTAAGGATTAGCTTTCAAATATAAATAACTTAACAACTTGAATTCGAACGCAATACAAAACAAATCTTCAAATGAATGGATTTTCAAACATAAACCATTAACTTAATATAAAAAGTAAATTATCTTATTCGACTGGTAACACACAGAGCTTGATTACGGCTCTCTTTACCACACCACCTTTAGTTTTTACACTCGCAACGCGAATCACTTGGTCTGTCCCCGGGTGTACCTGGACTACACGGCCTAGGGGCCAACACATTGGCGGTACGTTGTCCTCTTTCAGAAGAACCAGAGACCCGACGTTCAATTTCTTATCGTTGTCAAACTGCCATTTGGTTCTTTGTTGTAGTTGGTGAAGGTATTCGCTTTTCCAGCGTGCCCAAAAATGTTGACCGATCATCTGGATATGTCGATATCGCTTCACGTGATTCATCGTCGTGTTAGTTAGATTCCTCTCTGGCAACGCAGTTAGTTGTTGTCCAATCAGGAAGTGGGCCGGTGTGATGACTTCGAGGTCATTAGGATCGGGAGATAAGGGAATTAGGGGTCTCGAATTTAAGATTGCCTCGATTTGAACAGTTAATGTATAAAATTCTTCATAATGTAAATGAGTCCCGTTTAAAACCCGCTTTAAATGGCGTTTGCAGACTTCACAGCGGCTTCATGAAGCCCGCCGAAGTGCGGTGATCTAGCCGGCATGAAGTGCCATTTAATGTTTGCATGAAGCACATAATTTTGAAACCCGCTACCTTTAGCCACATTTAGTATTGACAGTAATTCATTGTTACTTCCTACGAAGGAACAGGGAGGTTTGTTTTTGTTATTGTTAAATTTAACCTTTTTAATAAGTTCGAGCTGACGAAATTGGATTGCGAAGCCGAATCGAGCAAGACTCTGCAAGTAATTATATTTTGGTCCTTGTCAAAGACATTTACAATCGCTGTTGACAATAAAATGTATGAATTTCCAGCATTTTGACACGTATTTGACATTGTCGGTTGGATTTGAGCTTGCTCTGCTTCGTTCTTTAACTCACCTCCTACTTCTGTGGCGTAAGCCTGACTCGTTGATTGCTTATTTTGTGACCTTTCAATTGATTGATTTGTCCCTTGATGTTTGCTTTCCATTGATTTGTGTAACAAAGACGAGTGTCTTTGCTTGCATATTTTGCAACCTGCCGATTTGCATTCCGAAGTTTTGTGCCCATACCGTAGGCAATTAGTGCATAACCGTAAATTTTTTACTGTTTCGAAACGATCGGTTAATGACAATTGTTTGAATTTATCACAAAAATAAATTAAATGTTGTTCCTTGCAGTGAGGACATTTTGGGCGATAATTATTTGTGTTTGCGACCAAACATTTTTGTTCGTACGACCTTCTCGGAGGATTATTTGATAAAGCTTTTGTGTCTAATGCTTCTAAAACTTGGCATCTCTGACTTAAAAAGGCGTTAAAATTGTCGATCCTTGGAGAAGCCAAATCTTTGCAAGCTATTTCCCATTCGCGTTTAGTGTTATTGTCTAGTTTCGAAACAAGAATGTAAATTAAAATTGTGTCCCATTCTTGGACATTTTCACCGAGACCCTCTAATGATCGATAACTTTTGAAGAATGTATTGGAAAAATTTCTTAATGCTGAATGCGATTCCTTTGTAACGATGGGCAAATCCATAATTTCCTTTAAGTGCGAGTTTATGATAATTTTTTTATTTTCGTAACGTTTTTTTAGAATTTGCCATGCAATACCGTAATTCGCATTCAGTGGGAGTCAGTGACGCTATGAGATTTTTTGGTTCACCTTTCAAAGAGGCTTCCAAATAATAAAACCTCTGCACATTCGACAGTGCTTCGTTATTATGCACGATCGCGTTAAACATATCTCGAAATCTTTGCCAATCGCAGTAAGATCCGCTAAATAACGGTAAAGTCATTTGGGGAAGTTTTGCCGCCATGTTTGGCAACCCCGCGCTGGTGTGGCTTTGCCCTAAACTCGACCGCGATGCTACGCTGCCGTCCGCGTCATTTATGTTCGTTGCCCCTTTGGCTTCTTTGTCCAACACCCTTTGTGCCGTCGCAATGGCGTCATAATATTTCACCTCGAAATTTTCCCGCTCTTCAGCCGATAAGCTTTCATCATAAATATCCGAAAAATTGTTAATTAAAATTGACTCGAATTCGGATTGAATGCCTTTGAATTTATCTAGAATGGACCTTATGGCCTGAAATCTTACTTGAAGAAGTTCGATCGAGTGAGTCTTCACATCGAATTTCGACAAAAATGTCTGAAAACGCGTTAATTCGCCTTTTA
Organism: Limonius californicus; assembly: GCA_014611495.1. NCBI lineage: Eukaryota > Metazoa > Arthropoda > Insecta > Coleoptera > Elateridae > Limonius > Limonius californicus. The sequence goes on along the minus strand of JABXWE010056615.1, from coordinate 4,313 downwards.
CTTGGGTTCTAATGTTTTTAACTCGTTTTAATTCGAGCTCTGCCGCATCACCCGGCATTATTAATACCTTAAATCTACTGCCTAATCCGTGAATTCGTGCAAATAGCATTCAAACGTTGTTGGTTAAGTTTATTTCTGCGCACTTAATTTTTAATCATTGTAGTTATGTACAAACTTTGCCCATTCTTTTTTATTTTGTGCTAGCGCTTTAGCCTCCTGCCAGCTTCGGTTTCTCTTCTTCAGTATCTCCGCTATCGTCTCGTCCCATCTTCTCCTTGGCCTACCTTTTGTTCTCTTTATGTTTGTTTTGGTTTGCCATATTGTTTTAGTTTGCCTGTTGTTTTCCATTCGGTTTAGGTGACCGAACCATCGCAGCTGTTGTCTTTCTATGGTGTTCTTTACTGGTTCTGCCTCTAACTCTTTCCTTATTTCTACGTTTCTTAGTCTGTCTCTTTTTGTTACTCCCATGATTCCTCTCAGGTACTTCATTTCACTTGCTTGTATTTTGCTCTCTTGTTGTTTAGTAAGCGACCAGCTTTCACTCCCGAACGTTAATATTGGTTTAAAGATCGTGTTATATACTGTTAGTTTTGTCTTTTTGCTTACTTCCTTTTTCCTGACAAAGGTATTACTTAGGGCGTAGTACACTTTGTTGGCAGTCTCTATTCTATTATTTATTTCAGCTTCATTTTACCCATCTTTCTGTATTGTCACACCCAGATATTTGAAGCTGTCTACTTGTTCTATCTCTTGTTCATTAAGTTGGATCTTTGTTTGTATATTGTTCTTTCCGATTACCATTATTTTCGTCTTTTCAGTATTTATCTTTAGGTTGCGTGTTTGTAGTGATCTATTCCATGTTTCTAAGTTTTCTTGTAGATCCTTTGCGTTTTTGGCCCATATCATCAAGTCATCTGCAAACGCGCACTCTGTTATGTATATTGGTTCCAGATATCTATATCCTACGTGTAACTTCTTGATGTGTCCTTTAACTTCTTTTGCTACGTCATCTAGTATAATGTTGAAGAGTGTTGGACTCAGGACTCCTCCCTGTCTCACTCCTTTTGTCACAAATTCTTCTGACTCTGAGTTGTTTGCCCTCACATAATTCCGGGTGTTTTTGTACAAGCTTGCTATATTTTTCCTCAATCTATTCCCGATTCCTCTTCTCTTCAGGCTGTCCCAAAGCATTTCCCGCGGTACACTATCGAAAGCCTTCTGGAGGTCAATAAACGCCACATATATATCATTATTGAAATGTTTTTCTATCAATTGCTTTATCGTAAATATGTGGTCCTGGATTCCTCTCCCCTTTCTGAATCCACTTTGCGACTCCTCCATTTGCGTCTCTATTATTGTTTTCAGTCTATTGTCTAGTAGTCTCTCATATACTTTAGATACATTACTTAGTAGTGTTAGCCCTCTATAATTGTTGCAGTCTCGTTTATTGCTCTTTTTATGTATAGGTAATATTATTCCCAGTTCCCACTCTGTTGGTATTGTGGACTCCTTCGAAATTTTATTCATCAGTATTTTAGCATCCCAATTCCATTATTCCCTAGTAGTTTCAGCATTTCCGAAGTTATACCATCATGTCCCGCCGCTTTGCCTCTCTTGAGCATCTTTACGGCTTCTATTATTTCATTTGAACTGAATTCTTCTTCTTGTTCATTGCCCTCCTCCTCGCTTTTTATATTTTCCTCTACCTTATCCTGGTTGTCTGTTTGGGCTGCGTTTAACAATTCCTCGAAATATTCTTTCCAGCGCTTCATTATATCTACCATTTCCGTTAAAGTTCTGCCTTCCTTCGATGTAATCTATTGGGTTTTGTTTTCTTTACCCTTTCTCATCGTTTTCAGAATTTTATAGAACAGTTTTTGATTACCTACACTGTCTTTTTCTATCTTCTCGCCAAATTCCTCCCATGATTTTAGTTTCGCTCTCTTTACTGGTTTCTTGACTCTTGTTCTCTGTTCTTTATATTCTGCGTATTTCTCTTTGGTTTTGCTTTTTAGGTATTATCCCCATTTTATTTTCTTTATCTTTGTTTCCGCTTTAGCTCTTCGTTCCACCAGTGCGTTTTCTTTTTGGTTTTGTCGCAGATTGTTACTCCACAAGTTATTTTGGCTGTGTTTACTATTGTTTCTTTAAATTGAGTCCAGAGTTCTTCTATACTGTGATTTTTTGCCTCTCGCCTTATTTTTCCCATTTCTTTCTCTATCTCTTCTTTATATTTATTTGCTGTTTCTTCTTCTCTCAGCTTGTACGTTCTCTTATTTTTGTCTTCTTCTGTATGTCCATTTTCACTGCCTTTTTATTGTCTTTTGTTTCTATTTCTGTTTTCATTTTTGTTACTACCAGATAGTGATCTGTATACAGTTCAGGTCCTCTTCTTACTCTTGTATCTTGTATTTCGTTTCTGTATTTTATAATCAATAATCGATTTCTCCTTTCTGCTCTCTACTTCCCTGATATACTTGTCTATGTCTTTATGCTCATAGAACGAGTTTGTTACGGCTAGATTATTAATTAAGCAGAAATCAATTAATCTTCTTCCGTTATTATTTCTTATTTCCTCTCCGTTTGTTCCTATTGTCTCTCCTGTTTTTTCATCCTTTTTTCCTATTCTTACGTTTAGGTCCCCCACTATGAGTCATCTTCCAGTTATATTTTGTGCTACTTCTGATAGTTGCTCCCAGAACTTATCTTTTAGTTGTACTCTTTCATCTTCTCCTGGGCCGTAAGCTACTACTATCGTTGTTTTGGTTGCTTTTTCTGGTTGCATTTCTATCTTAAGTATTCTTTCTGAAATGGCTACCCAATTTTTAATGTGTTTATGCATTTCTTTTTTTACTATGCAGCCCACTCCCACTCTTGCTCTCAGGTTTTGTTCAACTCCCGCGTATATTAGTATATTTCCACTACTTACCGTTTCCTCTCCCTTCCCTTTCGTTTTGGTCTCCGATATTCCCAGTATATCCAGTCTTGTTAAATTCTTCATCTACTTCATGTTCCTTTCCTGCTATGCTTCTTATGTTCCAAGTCCCTATCTTCCATATCTTGCTGTTTTGTTTATTTTGCTTTTTTTGTTCTACCAATTCATATCCATTATCGTTGCTAGGGTCGTCGTTGCTATTGTTTTTTGTTGTGCTTGTGCTTATCAGTTTTTTGCTGTGCGTGTTATTTTCCTTAACTGTTCCTCCAGCCCGCTATTCGGCGATCTCACGTTCACAGTTCTTTTCTTGCTGCTGCCGGGCCCCATCTGCGTGTTTACTCCTTCTTTATCTGGTTTTTCTTCTCCTTCCTCCTTTGCCTCGTATACCTCATTGTCTATTATCAGTTTGTTTTGTTTTAAGTACGCTCTATGTCCTTGTTCTCCGACCTCTTTCATTATTGGTATCAGCTTTTTCCTTTCTTCCATCGTTTCTTTCGTATAGTCCTCATTTATCCAAATGTTGGGCCCCTTCAGTTTGTTGGTATTGTTAAGTATTTCCAATATTTTGGTTGTGGTGGTTAATTTCACTAGTATGGGTCTTTGTGTATCCCCTTTGTAACCTCCAATTCTTTTCACTTTATCTATGTCTTCCTTATTAATCTGTAATCCTAATTTTTGCATTACTATTATCATCTCGCGCTTTGTATCTTCCCCTTTTTCTTTTTCCTTGTCCTCCGCTCCTCTGATCACAATATTTTTCCTTCTAATTTCGCGTTCCAGCCATTCGATTTTGCGATCTTGTGCGTTTACCTGGTTCTTTAGCTTCGCGTTTTCTTGTTTCGTCTCTTCGTTTTCTTTTATTATACGTTCCAATTTTTCGTCCATTGTTACTAGTTTTACACTTATAACCTCGAACATACTTTCTATTTTCTTCATTTCGCTGTTATCTATGTTTTCTTGTCCCATTTTCAGCTATTGTTTTTAGTTCTTGTGGCTCTATACCGCGATTAGTGTCTTTCCTGGTTTCTCACACTGATCTTTCACTTTCTGATGGCAGTTTTATTGCGTACTACGACGTATAGTGTGTTGCCTATCCGCGGAATTTTGGCGCGCCTCCCTTTCTGTGATGTTAATTTTTCTTATCTGTTCTTTGCATGCAATTTTCCGCCTTATGGTTTCCTTTTAACCTCCAAAATTATTCTTATTCAAAGGATTTTTACTCACTGTTCTGTTGTTTAGCCTACTTTGATCTCTCCCGTTTTGCCTTGCAGCTTGCTACTTCTGTTCCTCTATCTTTTGTGATTTAGAATTTCGATTTGGCCCAATTTGGACTTGAAATTATCGGATCTTCCAAATTACATACAGTTCACTTCACTCT
>JABXWE010056614.1:0-15527 GCA_014611495.1 Limonius californicus | reverse complement strand
AAAATTTTGTATTTAATATTTAATTTGATATATATAATTATTATTTATATATATATATATATATATAATTTGAAATAAAGATGATATGAACAGTTTCCAGTATGGGAAAGTCCAGGGAGGCAGTCGCGTCCACTTATTTATATTTATCGTCGTTTTTTAAAAAATCGCTCGGACTAGTCAATTTTTGTTTTGAAAGGGAAACTTTTGCGTTTATTTTCAACCTTGTCGTGGTTCAGAGCCCACGTTAAGCTGTAGCTCCTCTATGTCTGTGTCATTTTAGACACTCAACGCAGGTAAAGGAGAGAAGATCGCTACATCTCGTTAGAGCTAAAGCACTTGAAGAAGAAGAAGGTACTGTAATATTTCAATTTTTATTGATGATATTATGAATCAGAGACGCCTGCTTGATACATTTGACGTATTACTTCTAAATTATCAAATTGTTTACTTTATCACTTTATCACTTTATTTAAAAGTTTACTTGAATTAAATTATAAACATACCACAGAATTATTTCAGAGTCGTTTGGTATTTCACATCAAAGTATTTTGAAAGTTTTTCATGAAGACATTATTAGATCCACTTCCACTCCAACGTCGAATGGATTGCGAGCCTAGCCCTCTTATCACTGGGCTACTCGGGATACGTGGGAAGAAACATGAATTGGAAAACCGTCGCGAGTACATCTGGTATACAGATGGATCCAAAACAATCAACAGGTCGTGTGTAGACATTTTTCAGGCGGCTACCGGGCAATGTATTAACATAAACCTGGGATGCTTCAGGCGAAGGTACTCGCAATCTATACTTGGGCGCGCATCAAGATGCATCATGGCGGTCAGCCAAGCGGCACTAAAAACTCTTGAGGAGGTAAAAATACAACTTCCAGTAGTACTGGAATTCCTAGAAATACTGATAACACTGAGAGAACAGAACATAGTCACTCTGGAATGGGTGTCAGGACATGAAGGCTTTGTAGGCAACAAAAAGGCAGATCAGCTGGTCAATCTCTTGTTGGCGCAGAACCCACATGCGGAATATCAGATCCGACCGCAAATGGGGCTATCATAGACTATCTAAGCAAACATTGGCGAGAAGGACGGAAGAAGGAATGCAATTGAACATGAAACTACTGAGACTTGTAGCAGGACCCTTTACAGGACACTGTAGTCTCAGAAGGCACCTCAACCAGATTATGGTAGAACAATACCTCTCCTGTAGACTTTGCAATGAAGAGCGGAAACGCCGTGAATGATCAGCTTTAGTTGCCAGGCGATACCAGCACTTCCGGGAGCAGTTCACGGAACAGGAAGATATAACAAAAGTACCCATCAGGGGCGTCCTCAAATTCATTAAGGGAACGAGCCTGATGAAGTAGATCATCAATGGGGTACAGTAAGCCGATAGAGCTTCAGTGTAGTAGGCCTAGCACTACACCCAATGCGAATAATAATATCAATGCGTCTGCTTTTTTTTTTTGTACGTGTTAGGCAATCAATAAGACACTCTGAGGTATGTATTTTTGCCCAAAACAGTTCGAGCACTTTATGTAAATTACACTTTCCAATGTGTGTTAATTAGTATTTATAAATAAATAACGTTTAAATTTTGATATTCTTTATTATTCCAATTACAATATTAGATAATTATTTCTGAATAATACATCATTCGTTTGAAGAGTATCATACGCCCCTAAAGTTAGACTGTCATTCAGTTACATCCTGTATAACAACTAGATAGCCCGATTTATAAAATATGTCAACATTGAATAAATTTTTCACAATTAACACATTCAAAAGTAACTGAAAATGAAGTGTCACTCGAAGCACCTTGACCTTTGAATTGTTTGCGCGGCGGACGTCCCGGCGCTCAAAGCATTTTACGATATGTTTGCTCAATAAACATTATCTTTGTTGTGATTCAAGTACTCCTGGCCCTCTGCCCCAAGTAAAGCCTTTTCAAAGTTATTATGAGGGGGTGCTTTAGAAACTCTTTGAATACGTTACACACTTCGCAAGCCTACATAAATTCTCTCTAAGACGGAGATTTGCAAAAGTTTCAAGTGTAGAGCTACCCTTTGACACTGGAGTAGAAGTCGGTTGATGATAAAAATAGCATCAGCATACCAGGCACTTTTCTATGTAAAGGCCGATTTTATTAAAGTTTCGAAAGGAAAGGTGTTGTTACACTAATAGCAAATACAGGAAGTACGATCCTGCATTACATTAAAAAGTGAGGAAAATTGAAGTTTTACTTCTTTCAAATACTTTACAACTATTAGCTGTTTACATCAAATAGATATGTATTTTACATTTTTCAAAGGTTTCCGTTCTAGATGCAGCGAAACCTAATCCTCGGAAACTACTGTTTAAAAATTAATTTTATCAATAAATAGGGATTTTCTTTTTGTAATTGTGTATTATTGCATGCCCCCCACCCATGGATTCCGTTCCCCCACGAAAGAAGTTGAATTCAGAAATCTGTCCCAGTGCTCTTTTGAGCTGGATATGCCCTTCAGTGTTAACAGATTCAATTGAAAATATAAAAAAGAATTGGTTGAGGTATTGATGCAATTGAATGGAGACCATCTGACCCATTTGAATTGCAGTAACGGATCACATAGACACCATTTTTTAAAACTTAGTTCCACCATTAAAAAATAGCTTGAACAAAAACGATGGTTATGAAGTAAAGTAGGACTAATGATATTAATGGAGATATGAGGTTCAACTTTTGCAATATATATATTACATGCAAAGCGAAATGTACCATACTCTTAGATCATTTGGTGTAGGTAAACAAAAAGTACAAAGTAGTGGTAATTAGAGATTTTAATGCAGACCTCACAGTACTAAACATCTGGAATGAATTTGCAGAAAATTCATATGCATTAGAGGACTCTGAAAATAAATGAAACTAAGTGTTGTGTTTATTATATGTCATAAAATAAGTATGGCAACGTTTACTAATGAAGAATATGCCGATATGCATTACAGCTACGGGCTTTGCGACGGAAATGCACGTGCAGCAGTTCAAGAATGCTGTCGCCGATTTCCTGGCCGCATATTACCAGATAGCCCAGTTTTCAGCAATGTGCATCGTACTATTAGAGAAACTGGTAAAGTATCACAATCAAAACGTGAACGACCACTGAGGAGAAACGTTGATTTAAAGGAAAACATTCTCAATAAAATTGAAAGAAGTCCCATCACTAGCGTTAGACGGCTGGCTAACCAACTCGGTACTAACCGAATGCAAATATAGAGAACCATTCATGATTTTGGCTTATATCCGTATCATGTACAAACAGTACCGCCTCTTTTACCAAATGATTACATTGCATGTGAACAGTTCTGCAATTGGTTATTGGAAAATCAGCGGTTGCACGCAAAAATTCTTTTTATGATGAGGCCTCATTCAACCGAGATGGAATAAAAAACACAAGAACTTCACATATTTGGGGGTTAGAAAATGCACATGTGTCCACAGAGTCACATTTCCAGCCCGTTTTTCTATTAATGTCTGGTGTGGTATCACCAGGAATAAAATGATTGAGCCATATGTATTTGAAGGTCGTTTGCATGCAGCCGATTACCTTCGCTTTCTGCAAGACGAACTACCAGTGCTGTTAGAAGATGTACCTCTGAATATCAGAGCATATATGTGGATGTAGAAAGATGGAGCACCTCCACATTTTGGCAGGGCGGTAACTGCATTTCTAAACGAAACCTTTGAAAACCGTTAGATAGAACGCCAGGGTCCCGTTATTTGGCAACCCGGATCTAACGCCGTTCGATTACTATCTCTGGTGTCGTATGAAGTCCTTGGTATATGTGATAAAGACAAACACTAGAGATGAGTTGCTGGATCGAATATATGATGCTACTAATATCATCCAAAACGATCCCGACTCTATTATGAGGTCTGTCACCACGATTCCACAAAAGGCACGAATGTGTATAGCTAATCCAGAAGGTCATTTTGAAAACTTGAAATAGAAAAAGTGCCAATAACTTTGTAGCGATTAATTTTAGGCCTTATGTTTTCGACTTAAAAAGAGGCCAGGAACATGTACTAAAGCTATGTACATCCCGTTGCGGGACACCCTGTTAATTCAGAGAAAAATATATTGTACTATAACAAAAAAAAAAAACATTGGAATATCTAAAATGTACTTCGGCGACTTAGGAACTGTCTAATGTAAGTAAGATACACAGATTGGAAAGCGTTTCAAGAGCAGTTAAACGACAAAACATGCCGCTGAGAAATAAGGAACAATTGGACCACAGAGCTGAAAAACTTGTAGTGGACATTAAACAAGCTGCTTAGGGCAGCAATCCGGAAATCAAAACAAAAATATATAAACAACAATTACCTTAGGGAGATCAAGGAGCTAGTTGCTGAAAAAGGAAGAGCCATGAGAAAATGGTAACAAACTAAACCCCAATAGATGAAACCAGATTAAACCGTCTCACACAACAGCTGAGGAGAGAAATACAGAAAATAAGAAACCCATTAATGAACACCTATCTTAAAAATCTGAGAAACCACAAACACACTGACTGTTGGATATACAAAGTAACCAAAAAATTGAGAGACCGATAACCTAGGCGGCACCACTAAGACCTGAAAACGGTTGGGCAAGAAACGACAAGCAGGAGGCAGACCTTCGCAAACCACCTCGGAAAGATATTTCAACCGAATGAATAAGTACAAAATGAAGCACTGTATGCAGAGGATGGAAGAGCAGAAGAAGAAATAAAATTGGTTACTCCACTATAAAATATAGAAAAATGTATTGGCTACTAAGAAGAAATTCACAACTTTCAATGCATAACAAGTTACTTCTGTACAATCAAGTTTTCGAACCAGTATGGAAATACGGTTGTCAACTTTGGGGCGGCGCTAAGAAAACTAACATATAAACAAATCCAAAATTTCCAGAAAAAAGTGCTGAGGAATAGCGTAGATGCACCCTGGTGCGAAACAGTGATATGTACAGGGATCTAGAGATAAAAACCGTGACGGAAGAAATAAAGGACCTTGTCCAGAAACATGAGGCTAGGCTTCATCACCACGTAAACGTCGAGGCAACCCAACTCCTCGACAATACAGATCTAGTGAGAAGGCTCAAGAGGACCAAACCATTTGAGCTAGTGTAAAGAGATGCGAAAGTATCAGTGAAAAAGCAGAGCATAGTGAAGTGTTAACACACAAAAAAATGTTGCAAGGCAGAACTGGGAGGACACCAGTGGGTGAGTTCTTAGCATAACCATTTAGTTAATTTAAGTAAGATCAAAATTGCTGGTTAGTCTTTTAAACTAGTTGTGATGTAACACCTTATCATTACAAAACTGTAAGTAAGGACACATGGTTCGTTTTGCATGACTAATTTTTGCCTATACCTAACACCGTGTTACTAAAATAATTCTTCGTCTTCTTTTTAAGGGTTCCATAGCACTGGGCTTTTGGCTTTTTCGTTATGCACTAGGAGGTAGTAAGGCCCGTTGAACTTTCGATCACTTCGCTCCCACAGGTTATGCCAAAAACCCCTTTCCATATCCATTCTTCTGTTACTCATACTGTCGCTGAAGGGGACGTCCAACTCATCTAACGATTGTCATAGTGTTAGTATGACACCCGTGGGACTCCCATCTAAGTACTGACCGGAGAGAGCGATGCTTCACTCTGATTATTGTACATAAATGACTATCATAGCTGTACAACCTTGAACCCGTATTTCGGATATGCAAAATAATTACGATAAAGATAATAAATAAAATGAGCCATGTTAAACATAATTTGTACTTAGTTAAACAGCAACATACTCGCATTTTTTGAGAAAGCTATGTGACAATCGTAACAGCCCACGTTCTGATTTACACATTCACAGGTCTTGTATTTCAGTAAAAATCGCTTGCAGAAACTAAAACTTACTTTCACAACATATAAGCTGACTAAGGTAAAGACACAAGGTTATCTTTCTATGACAAATCTATATAAAAAATTAGCACAGCATACTAAATTTGCACATCGTTCATCCTTGATACATAGAAATTAAATTTTTTTTTAGATTATGTGAACTATACAAAGAAATTTCAGCTATTAAACAAATTTCACGTAGTAATGCTTACAAGACTAATTTGATTGATATATTAATTAACAAAGAGTATCATAAATTAGCAATAGAAGTAATTCGAACCATTAAATGTTTTTCAATTGCATTCAGTGAAATACTAAAAAAATTACAATGATTATAGGCAAAGCAATTACATTTACGGTAATTTTTAGAGCAACAAAAACACTTTCAAAACCTTTACGCACAAGTATAGGACAAATGGTATGTTAAAATTAGATGTTTACAAATTAAGCTGTTCGTAATGTAATTGTGTATATATAGACCAAACAATAAAAAATTTTAATACCAGCTACAACAAAGTAGTAGCACACCAAAATACGAAACTACGCTCAGCACAGACAGCCAATGAAACCTGTTGAAGTTATTAATAGTACTGTTCGATTTATTTACTTATTCATTCGTTTTTTATTCTGTGAACCACGCACGTACAATTTCAATAAATATGTTATATACATTTTAATTCTATGACGAAGGTTTTCATATTTTCCCTCTAATTATGCAAAATGCATCATTTAACAGCCTGTAATTGATTGTATACATGTTTAATGTAAAAGCTCTTGTGCTGTCCATGAGTTTTGAATTGAATATTTTATTACACAAACATTACGTCTGCAAAATTATGGTGCACCCCAAAGTATCTATCCGTTATTTGTAACATACAACTTAATGTTGGTAATAAATTCTTAAAGTATAACAGCGACCGTAAAGGCAAACAATATTCCCTTTATCATCAATCGAAGGTAATTTCAGCTGTCAGCTATCCAAGAACTCAATTCAGTTCAATAGTGTGTAAAAATTATTATAACGATGTCGGATTATAGCTAATATTCACGTTACAACTACCGATATTAACTACTTTAAAATTATATTTGATCAAATGTTCGCATACGAGCTGCACGCTATCATAACGTAAAATCGTCATCAATAATGCAGTTTAACCGCATTTGTAGTCGGGGATAATGGCAGCCAGAAGCAATTGCAACTGGTTTTTCTAGCTTTAAAATTACTTTCTTGTAACTGTTGGAATACACGCCAGAATTAATGCATAATGAAAATGAAACCCATTAGAATTGCTATGAATAATGTAAGCACTTAACGGTGTATTATAAAGCTTAGCTGGCACACCAGTCTGAGCTTGATACAAGGGGCAATGCATATGAATGATTTCGTCATTAAACCAAGAAATGATGCTAAACTGTAACTGAAGATTTGCAAATAAAATTAGAAGCCAATTTGGAAGTTAAAACAATAATCCGGTTTTACCTCAATTATACAGGGTGTATCAGAAATAGGTACTATTCATTTTTCAAAAATCATTAAGTGTATTTTATTAATGAAAAAATAAAATAAAATTTTGTTTGAGAACTGCTGATGATACATAGAAAATGCATTTAAGCTGTAGAAGGTTATTACCTAATTGTAAAGTAAATCCAAAGTGGCAAACACGTAAAAACTTGTCTGGCTTGTCATAACAAATACAGACTGAATAAAAATTACTGACCTACCTAATAGTATTGGTTTGTGGCAAGTGATAAGAAATTTTTTTGCACTTCTATCTTACTCTCCTTTGCATAACATGTTTTTGAACTGAAATTTTTGTTATTATCCTGCGGCACTCATACAATTTTTGGTCAAATTTTCAAATATTATTTTCTCATATTTTAAGGGTCCTATTGCCAAAGAAGTGTTTTTTCTAGGTTGTATATATTGTAATCTAGCATTTGATTTAATATTTGTACCTATTTCTGATATATAGATATATACATACCGGGTGCCTATTCTCAAAGTCGAACATAGGAGAATAACATTGTGTATTCGATTTATAGGTATTTTGCCATTATTCATATACTACATTAATAAACATTAAAGTAATTAACAGTTCAAATAGTATTTATTATAAACTCTATGAAAAAAAAACAGTAATAAAGAAAGATAAATTATAAAAAATATTCAAATAACCCCCCGTTTTGATATAAGCAATACCCCGATCTGTTATAAAAAGCATTTCTTACATTGGTCAACTGCCTCTCAGTATGGGGTGGTGTCTTTTGTGAATTTTGCTTTTAAGGAGGCCCTACAAGAAAAATTCGCAAGGTGCTCAATCAGGAGATCTATCTGGCCAATTTATAGCACCACCTCTACCAAGCCAACGATTTGGAAACGAATCATTTAAAAAATGTCTAACATCTAAGCCAAAATGCGCTCGATGGCCGTCTTGTTGGAACCAGATCTCCTGATTTTCTCTTGCAACTTCTTCCAATGCAGGTCCTACCTTAGTTACTAATAAGTCTAAATACGTTCCTGAATTTAAATTTCCCTCAATTTCAAATGGACCAAGAATATTGTTATTAAAAATCCTAGCCCAGATATTAATTCTTTGAGGATACTGAGTTCTGGTAGAAATATTAACTCTAGGGTTTGCCTGAGGCCAATATCGCGTGATTTGAACATTTGGTTCATTATTCAGTGTAAAAGTACATTCATCTGTGAAGTAAATTGATGACAGAAAGCACGCTCTTGCATTTCATTACAGAATGCACTCCTACTTTCTTCATTAACAGTAAAATCTCTTGATGACACTGTACCTTATAGGGATGATATTTGTACTTCTTGGGTATATCCCATATCCGCGATTTACATAAACCTACATCAAGAGAAATTTGCCTTAAACTGCAAGTCGCGTTCATATTTACCATCGCCAAACATGTTCTTCTGTGCGGTCAACTATTTGTCGATTTCTGCGATATAATAATTATTTTTGAATATTTTGTTTTAACAATAAATAATATAATTACTCACCACCCCTAGCTGTTGATTCTACAGAAATATTGCCACATCTTTCAAATTTTAGTACATATTTGTGAATAGTACTTACGGAAGGTATAGGTCTGGTATTAAACTTAACGGCAAACAAATCTCTAACTCTCCGCAAGCTAACGTCACTGTAGAAGGTTTTACCATAAAAATTTGTTCTGCATTGTAGTAATTATTTATTTTTCCGTAAATAATTTGAACAGTAATTTACAGAAAATCGCTGACTTACGCCAACTAATTCAAAATTATTTGATAAATGCTGTCCAACATGACAATCTCATATTTAAATATCGCCAAATTTTATATCAGTATTTAAAAAAAAATCGCACCTTTTATCTTATTATTAGTACATTTGATGCCGAATAATTGTATCTTTCTTTTGATTTGGTATATCCTATTAGTAATACATAAATATTTAAAGGTTAAGGGAAGACATACTATATTTCATTTCAATAGATTTCTATGGCTTACAATAAATTTGCGTGGGAATACAGTGAAAAATTCAGAATGCATTGAGTGTCACTCTCTAAGATGTCGGGTAGGGGTACAAACGCAAGGAGGTCTGTTCTAAATCCGGCGATACTAGTAATGGATTCTTAATGAAATATGTATGACTCGGTAACAAACATGCTGTTTCCGTATGCTTCTCTGCAAAATCTGCGGGAGCTAAAAGGCAAATCACAACTTAGCCTGAATCAAACCATACGACATCCGAAGCGATGTTTCCCAGACATCAGAAGCACTCGCTTGATTTAGGACCTAATTCTGTTTAAATATATAATGTGGTCAAGAAAATCCAAACAGTACTATGGTTTAAAAGATATTTGACTGTGAGCATTTAAATATTGAGGGATGTAACTAATATACCGGTGATATATCGAAGTGGAATATACGTAATATTTATATATATATATATATATATATATATAAATCCTGCTATCAATATTGCGTCCTTTCATAACCCAGTCTTATTGCGTCCACTAGAAATACTGCAGTTATACGAAAGATTATTCAAGTATATTACTCTCCACGAAATATCAGGTCGATCGGTCCTTTTAAAGTTTGTCTACGTTGCTTTAAGTGTATATATTTTTTTTCATATCGCGTACCTTAGTGACTCCTTTCATTCTGCTAACATTATTGCGACCACCGTATATTTTTTGTACAGTTTCCATACCATCTCACGCACATTACTGCATCCGCCATGTTGCCTGATTTCCTGACCATTAATATTCTAAAAATAGCTTTACTTACATTGCATACAGTAAACGTGTTCTCCATACACATTTTCGGTATATTCGATTATGTGTATTTTGTGTTGCATTTTTACTTGTCAGGCTCCTACTCTTAACTGAATAACTCTGTATATTAAAAATTACTAGTCAGAAGACAAAACAGAGAAGTTTTAATGCTTCATTTTATTATAATTAGAGCTAGGATAGTTAGGCAAATTGCCTTTTTTAATAAATGGAAGGATTAAAGGCAGACTCAATTTTAAATCCGTTTTAGAATGCGTGCAATTCAAAAATGCTAATTTTATTTTGCCTTTCTTGCGTCATTTTATGGATTCTACCTTTTTTGAGGAATTTCCTATTTTTCTTGCCTTTTTGTGCCTTTTATGCTATATTAAATATAAATTTTAAGAAATCTAATTATTAAATTTTTAATTTAAAAGAAATTTGTACTAGCAATATTCCAAGAAAAATGCACATTTTAAATTTCTGAAATAGATTGCAGAAAGTATTATTCCCACAGCACTTAAGGATAGAGGCTTAGTGGGCTTTACCCTTTAATGCTACCGGCTGAAAATTTCTCAGAAGGATTATTTTCTTGAGATTTATTTTAATGAGGGACCAGTAGGTATTGTCAATAGAAAGTTTTCTATTGAATCAGCCAGTGTGTCACAATTTTCGAAAGTGTTAACGTTAACGCTGTTTCTTTTAATTTTCTCAAGTATTCTTCAGATTTTGCAGTTTTTTGTTTTTTTCCGTCTTTTTTGGTAATTTTGCCTTTTTTTCGTTTTTGCCTTTTTTCACTTTATTTTTACCTTTTTACTGCCTTTTTATATCTTTTTTTTTGCTTTTTTGCATGCCTTTTTCGAGATTTTATTTTGCCTAACTATCCTAGCTCTAATTATAATATTAGCACTTATTTTCAAAGAGAGAAATAAAAACTTATAACTGGGAAAAAACGTGAAAACAATTATCAAGGGATTTTGACTTTTGACACAAATGTTGTTTCTGCCTATCATGTGAATGTGGAAGTTTGATTATCATGTATCATATCGCATCTTTGACGTTCAATCGAAAAACTGACTACGCATTGTTATAAAACATCCTTCGAAACATATTAAGCATACCATAAATAGTTAATCAATTCCTAATAATAAACTCACTAAGGAAAAATTAGTATAGCCTGAATCACCTTATATAATTATTATACAGTTTTTAATTCACATTTTGTTTGCTTATTTACAGTTTTAAACCGTATTAAAATCTAAAAAAATAACATTTAAGTAAGAAAATATTATTATTTACTATCTATAATAGGAATATAATCGGTCGATGATAACATAACTAGTTCGTATTTTTAACGAAAACAGGTGTACAACGCATACCTCTTTCCCACTTTTTTACTACAAATGTTATGTTGATATATTAATAAGCTCGCAACTGGCATCAATGAATAATACTTTCAAAGCGTAGGACAGTTTAAAATTGTAAATCTCACTGTATAATTTTTTTGTATTAGGCGGCCGTGTGCTAGAGGTTAGCGCATTAGTCTTCTATGCGGAAGGTTTTGGGTTCAATTCCCACTACCGGATTTTTACCGGCCGTGCTCCCTCGCAAGGCAATGGCAAACCAGCGAGGTATTCTGCCTAGTAAATCTTCTCTGGAGTAGAAGTGTTTACACTTCCCGTGGTTCGGAGCCCACGTTAAGCTGTAGGTCCTCTATGCCTGTGGCAGTTTAAACGCGCAACACAAGCATAGGAGAGAAGATCGTTACGTCCTGTAAGAGATAAAGCACCCAGAAAAGATAAACAATAGGAATGGAAAAAAAGTCCGTTTCCTTCCTTTTTTTGGAATTACTGGTTCAATTTTATAGTAGCCGTCGAAGGTTCGGCAATAAAGTTTGTCATATTCTCAGAAGTTGGTTCATCTTCTACGTCACTTTCGCCACTTCTTTGTTGATGCATTAGTAAATCTTCATCCATATTTACATTAATTTCATTGCTGCCATTTTGCGTAAATTTGATATCAATTGCGGGATCTGCAGTTTCCGATTACCAAACTAGTTATATTTTTTCTTTTTCCAAAAACTCTCATTCTGTCACTCTCTATTTCATCTGGATAAAAAAAGTTGAAGTTATGTATTTACCTAATCGAGACCGGTTTGTAGTTGATAAGGATAAGGTAGTCAACATCTAAAATCTAACTTTCAGGAAATTAACTAAATCTTGCAAGGGTAATATTTTATGGGAATCTCCGTTATTAACAAGGATAGAAGAAAATGATTTGGGCACTATTTAGTAAAATTTTGGGGAGGAATTCATTGGTGCCAATAGATATCGACTTAACTATTTTAATTTAGAGGATACGGTTGCAAAATGAAAATTTCAGCATTTCGTTCCGACGTTGTAGCACAGTAATTCCAAAAATTAGAAGAGTACTTTTTCCTTATTGTTTACATTGAATAGCGGAATCTAATCATATCTACTCTAGTATCTTTGAAAACCCTACGTTAGGCGGATGGATTTCGGAATACACATTTGTGTTGGTTGCAGTTACTTGAAAATTTCATCTCGGCCAAAAAATGGAATTAAATCGTGAACATATTCGTGCGACTATTTTTTACAATTTTCGACGTGGATTAACTCAACAACAGTGCAGCGATGAACTTAATTTGCTTTTTGGCAATGAAGCACCATCAAGGACCAGTGTTTATCGATGGTTGGTTCACACGCATGCTAAAATGTATTGATCTTCATGGAGAATATTTTGAAAAACAATAAAGCCATTTTCGATGATTAATATTTGTTTTTGTTCTCTAATCCCGAAATATAAAAGGCAACCCTCGTATATTGATATTATATTTATACGGAATTACTTACGTATATAGTAAAAAAATTGTAAAAATATTATTTATTTCAAATTAAACAGGTGTTCTAATTTTTGTTACGAGATATAAGAGATACCGAACAAAACGATAAAATAAATATTTTTGTATAGTACATATATTAAACTATTAATGTGATGCGCTGAAACAATAAAAAATAAATTGTGCACATTATGGAGGGTGACACAGTTCAGCCTATTACAATTACAATACTGCTCTAACGAATGTTTCTGTTAGAAATTTAGTCGAATTAATACATTGCCGATATAAGTATCTACCTGCAGATTCACAACAGCCTCTTTGAAATATTTAATTAATGATTTATAACTAGGTTGCAGTATAAGAAACAAAATTTATTCACTTTTACAAACTTCAATCAAACACTACACACGACTGTTGAAATTGTAAAAACAAAATTTAGTACGCGTATTTTGGCTAAGAATAAATTATAATAATAATAAATTATAGGTAGATAGAGGGATCTTCGGCTGCTAAAACACGAATGCTGAGACAAATTGTAATAACTTATGTTTTAATTTATAAGAATATGAAATGTTTTCTCAGTTTCCGTAAAATACTGAGGCATTTAGTGTGACATATCTTCGGTAGAAAATGATTCAAAAATTTAAAATGGTCTAGTTTTTTAATTTGTCTTTTACTGTACTAAAGGCACGAAGAAGACATTAAATAATACCTAAAGCAAAACAAACACAATTTCTTATACCTATTATTTTATAGGCGTGTAACATTCTATAATCTCTTGAATTAATGAGCGACATGATTAACACATAACACACGAATGTCATTTACTTCGAGATTTAATTTAATCAAAGATAAGGACAAACAAAACCACCGACTCCGCATGTAACATTGTGTTGCAGGCAGTGCAATACAGTGTTGCCAGTTCGTGGACGCAGTAAGTATAAAATGTACATTCTATATACGGAAAAGTGTATATATTTAGCGCCCTCCCAGCGACTAATGCATTGAACTATAATACCCTTCCCTTATACATCTGGCTAACAATATTGCGTCCATCAATTTTATGAATTTGCCGCTATATTTTATATGTTAGAGCAATGCAGGTTTGTCAGGTTGGAGAGAACTGTTAAGATGGTTACACTGCTTTTAAAATAAATTACGAAACAGCGGGAATTTTAAATTTTTATTAGCGATTACATTATTGCGTCCGGTATACGGCCGCAATAATTCGTCGGACGCAATAGCAACCGTAAATTGGCAATGTATGGACGCAACAATGATAGCAGGATGCATATATATATATATATATATTGTTATGTTATTTACTCTATGCAATTTGTGTTGCCTATGTTATAATTCGATTATGTGGTTTCTGCTACGTAATTCTATAATCATATCGAAAGGATATTGTTTTTGATGTTGTTAATCCAGATTGTATCTGAAATTAAGAGTAATTAACTTGGTTGAAATGTAAATTATGTTATATGAGAGGTAATTATTACTATAATTCATAAACGTAAACCTTATTAGGATAAGAGGTATTTTTCGATCTTCGGATTGTCTACGAGTGTCATTGTGGAGTGCGGAGTGAAGTTTTCTATGAATATTTGGTAGTGAATAGTTGTGGGGACTTCTATGTTTTATAATGGGGACGAATTTGGGGTAACCAGAGTAATGTTGGAGCCCTGAAATATAAATAATTATAATATTGTATTTTGAAGTTTATAAATGTATGTTTATCATGATTAATTTGAAAGTTGAGGTTTTGTTGTTGTTGTATACAGGGTGTCTCAGAAAGAATGGGCCACCGTTTAGTCATAGATTCTTTACGTAAAAATAAACCGATTAAACCTAATATACCTTAGGCAGAAAGTCTTTCCTTAAGAAGTTATAGGGCCTTAAAGTTCAATTTTTTATTTTTTCTTTTTATTGTAATTTCCACAAATTTAAAGATATTTCTTTGAAATTTGGTATACCTACTTATAATTATGTACTACAGTCGCAGAATTATTTTCATTAACCAGACTTGGCCGTAAGAGGCACTTAACCTACCACTGAAATTTTATATTAGCTCTAACTTTGTTATTAGTAGAATATTTTAAAATTTTCTGAAAGAGAATTAAAAATTACAAAAATAAGGTACTCTTAGTTTATACGCGTAAATGCAACCGTTTGCCTTAAAATGCTTGTCCCAAGTTTTGGGCTGTAGTTATGACATGCTATTATCAGGTAGCCATGATCACAAAAACAATGGGTAGTGCTTGTGACCTACAGTAAAGAACAATGCTAAGTCAATTAAATACTTTGGTGTTATAGAAATAGTATTTTTAGTGTTTACGAAAATTCCTCCACATTCGTTATGTCGACGCATTAACGTAAACAAAACAGAAATTAAAATTACTATTTCTATAACACCTAAGTATTTAATTGACTTAGCATTGTTCTTTACTGTAGGTCACAAGCACTACCCATTGTT
>JABXWE010056611.1:0-14888 GCA_014611495.1 Limonius californicus | reverse complement strand
TTATGCTATTTTGGCTTGCTGTTTTGTTTAAATTAAAAGAAATAAGATACCTGTGGAATCAAATAAATGAAATGTATGTAGCCTACCTACTTGCTACAAGATAATCACCCTGTATAAAAACCTCGATTTGCAGATTATATTAAGAAAATGTGTTGCATAATAATAAAAAATACCAATTGTGCGTTTGAAATATAACACAATAACGCAATGACTTTATTATATATTCACTTTTAATCAATAATAAAATACAAAAACAATCTTAGGGTTACATAAAACTCAAACATAAACGAGTTAGCATTTCATTTAAGTTTATTTATTTTATGGTTTTTGTAGAAGCAACCAAATCAATTACATTTTGAGCTTGTTTCATAGTGGGCATATCTATCATACTGCCTTTAAATGTAAACGCTCCCTAAAAAAATATATTTTTTCAATTTATTACGGAACATAGTGAACACTTACTTTTCCACTTTTCTGGTGCTCTTCAAATGCTTTTAATAAACCCACAGCCCAGTCTAGTTGATGATGGCTAGGTAGAAAAGCTTGCTGTACAATAGGAACTTGATCTGGGTGTATAACTTGTTTTCCTGTATAACCCATCCTTGCACCCTCTTCACTTTGTCTTCTTAATCCCTCTAAATCTTATATTTAAAAAGAAAAAGTATTTTTTGATTAATTGTAATAATTAACTGCATCTAACTACCTTTATACTGAATATAAACCATATCTATAGCTTGTAAATGATACGCCTTTGCAATTAAAACTAATTTTTGCCTTGCATACAGAATTTCCATGGAATTTTCAGTTCTGGTAGCACCTGAAAATAGCCAATTTCCATATTTATCTAAGATAATAAATAGAATAGAAAGTACCTATATTAGCGCAAAAATCATCACTACCAAAGACCAAAGCCGCAGGAATAAATTTGCTGGTCTTTGATAATTCAACTGCAGTTCTGCATATATCAGGTAAAGCAATCATTGCTACTGCCGATTCAATGAATATAATTAATCCAATTTTTGTATGCACCTTTATATGTGTGTTTATTTTTTCTGCAAACTGTAATACAAGTTTAGTCTTAATCAGAAATAATTTTGCAAGAAGCACAATGAAGTAAACCTACCCATTTTAAATGTTCTTTATAATCAACTTTTGGCAATAAAATAGAATCAGGTAAATGCTTAGCAGTCAACAAAGCTTTCAAATCATCTTCACACAGTCCACTGTCTACAGAATTTACACGAACAGCCCAATCAAAATTTCTATTCTTCTTAGGCTTCCCTTGATTTAAAACATTTCTTATGGTTTCTCTGGCTGCTTCCTAAATTCAAATGTATTCTTTTCAAACTGCATCACATAGATTATGCTAAGAGCATCTGTATATAATTATATATGTATAGGTACTCTTAGCTAAGCCTCAGTATAACCTTCTTATTTAGTGCAACGCCATCTTCACAATCCATGGCAACACAATCGACATCTAGTTTCCATGCTTTATTTAATTTTCTCAAATCATCTCCCGGTACATACATTAGGGCCCGACGAGGGGTGTATTTTCGAACTGAAATCTTATTGAAAATCCATTAGTATTGGCGTTTTTCGAATTAATTTAATTTTACCTTATTTATGTTAATAGAAGATAATTTAAATGCTGGATGGTAAATATGTTTCAATATTTTCGAACTGTACATGACTACCGAAAAACCAAGAATTTCTTGTAGAATATGGAATAACCTCTTAATTAACAATCTTCGTGTGTTGGGAGACACAACAACTACATCAAAACATTAACCTACAAAACGATACGGTAGGGACAGGATTAATGGAATTTTTAAAAATTACGTTAAACGTTGCGATATTTTATTAAGTATTTTTAAGAATTTACTAGATTAGGTACAAGTAAATTAAAATATTGTCAAATTCACGCAACAAAGTACTGTCTGTTTACAGAAAGTGGTGTATCTTGTAACGCCTTTTACTGCCGGCATAATATTAATTAATTATCTAAATATCTAATGGGATCCCGGGCTGCGCACATTCGTCGCCCGTTCCCGTACGATCAGGAGAGTTAGGCAGTGTCAAGATGCATGGAAACCAAACTCCACCCCCTTTGTATGGTGTTGTCACTTCCTAATATTTACATTGTTGACCGGGGGACGCAAAAATGTTGACCGCTAGATGGCAGCAGGATCGCTAAGGTACCTCAAATTTAACAGCTACGTCAAACTTTATGACAATTCGATTGTGCAAAATACCCATATATCTAGATATATGAAAATACCGCGTAAAAGTAGAAAAACGAAGCAATGTCTAAATTAAGTTAAATTTCTTCATAACTTCTGTATTTGATTGTGTTATCTGTCAAATAAATCTGTGTTGAACCGTCGTGTATCAATAAATTACTAAAATTCAATTATTTATATAATTGGGAGATAACTATTTTAAGTAGGTGATTCAAATTTTACGAGTTAGATGATTATCAAAGGATAATGAACAAGTACATAACATTTTCAGAAACTAATTAAACAATACACCCTAGTTAAGTTTGTAATTTAAGTAGCTGAACTTAATATATAAAACTCGCTATAAATTGAATATATTTATTGATTAAAAGTTAAACTTCGGCTGCAGATTGACTTGTAATTATTTAAACCTGGCATTCACCTGTACAGACTAGGAAAACTGCAGAAAACCTAGTCAGGGTAAAGTATCTTGTAAGTTAACTTGCCAGTAAGATTGAAACACGCACAATGATGTAAAATTAACAGGATAATGCAAAGGAGAATGAAAGAGACCCACGGTATACACCATCTACAAGTTTTTTCAAGTATTCGTTTTTTAGAGAGCCATCAGAGGTTTTAAGGATATCTTTGAATTTCACCAGAGATTCTAACATGTTATCACCTGTAATACTACTGCCCCCCGGTGGCTTTATTGAGGAATACAAGGACATCAGTTGAAAAATCTGAGTTACTTGATAAGATTCGGGATGAGAATTATCACCACAAGCTGCTCTCATTAATCCAAAGAAGTGCTAAACGTATTAATATGTATTTTAATGTTGCTGCTACATAAGTATTTTTTTTATCTATTTTCGAGCCGATTACACCAACAAAACTTAACGAGTAAATTTTGCGTAAGGTACAAATTCTGAATATTTATACTATTATTTCGCTGTGTAGCAGTTTGTATTTTAATCCAGATTAATTAGTTTTCAAATTGCATGGGTGCAATTTATTCTAAATATGAATATTATACGAACTTCAAGTGGATCTTGGTTTATACGAACTGTCATTAAATATTTATATCCTAATTCTGTAATTAAATATTTGAACTATTGTCTATTGTAGCATGTATAGTAGCCAAGAGTCCTCCTGATATAGATTTACTTAGATAATAATTAATGTCAGCACACTGTTCCCATAAATTTAAGTATGTAATAAAATCGTGGAGTATCTAAAATGTTTGTTTTATTAACTAAGTACTACAAAGAGGGTATGTCTTTTTAAAAGTTGTCGAACTTTGCATGTACGCTTCGACTACTATAGAGAAATCAGTATTATTGCTGTATATATATGATGCCATTGTCGGTTTTTTATTTTTTAACATTTTCTGGAAAAGAATTGATTGAAAAATAAAAAATTCGAAACTCTATATTATTGCGAATTTAAGTGAAGAGCATGTTGAGGATTATTTGAATTTAAAACATGACTCAGTGCATGATTCTATGACAAAACTATGGTGTTGCTGCACTGTCTTCTAATTTAGGTAGATCTTTGTATTTTGTGTAATAAAAAGCAAATATTGTTTTACGTAAAAATATATTTATTACTTTTGGAACACTAAATAAGTTTTGCTTATTTCCGCATAATAAACATTGCTATATTACAATATATTACTAATACAACAACTAAACTAAATATCTCAACTCGCTAATTAAGTTAATTCAGAAAATTAAATGATACTTTTAGTTGAATATTAACCATTAGACCGCAATAATTTAAGGCGCGAAAATTAAATTTGACGTTTTAAGGTACTCGAGCGACGCTGCTGCCATCTAGCGGCCAACATTTCGTTACGCCCATATCAAACTCAAGCGACACCACCATACAAAGGGGGGGAGTTTGGTTTCCATGCATCTTGGGCAGTGTGGTCTCCGGTCAGTAGTTGGACGGGTGAACCGAAGGTTGCGTTAACGCGGCGCCTCCCTCCCACGAGGATAGATCACTATGGATCACTTATGGGGGAGGTCCTTGGCCAACAATGGGATGTTGAGGGCTAATAAAGAATAAAATACCTATCTATTGTAATCCCGTCACTATATCAATTCTGGCTTGGTTTTGATTCCCCAGCGTTACAACGGCAGCGTAGAAAAATTGGTCATCGTACTACTAAATACCTTCCATCAAATTTATGTTCTTCAGGTTCGGCGTTAAATTGCAGGTCCGTCGCGTTTCTTTACTTTAGCGCTGAGAGAAGGGATCGAAGCTTAACGGTGTGACATGAAAGGCTGTAGACGAAGGCAACACAAACGACAAACAGCACCAAAAAAGGTTGGTGGTTGTCCTAATACCACCATCTAACGAAGCAACTTATTTTGGAGATATCCATCGATTACATTGAGAATCGAACCTAGACAAATCAGGAACCTTTAATTCGTCGTCGACCGAGTGCTGCGTATATACAATGCGGTCGTAAAATGACCTCCCCCCCTACTAACTTTTGAACGACTTGATATATCTTCAGAAAATTTTGTGTGCTTTAATGGGAGGCTAAATACTACTTTTTAGTACATGTTTAAATCTTATAACTTTCAAAACGGCGGCTAGGCGCCATTTTGAAATATATTTTTAAATAGCAATGGGGGTCGAGTGACACCTCGTTTGAAAGGTCTCTTTGAGTAAAGTATAATTCTATATTTTGGGAAAATTCTATAGATTCAAAAACAAATGACAGACTTCCAAATTATCTGTTTCTGATATTAAGCAAAACGCTAAAAAATGTAAGAGGCGAAACAACAAAAGTAAAACAATTGAAATAATTAGTATTTTTGTTCTGACACTTTAATTCAGTTATTATGTTTGCTCACGTTTGAATATTGAGCGTTAAAACCGGTGATTCTAACAATAATTATGGCGAATGTTCGAACTTTGCAGGAAAAAACTGAAGCAATTTTTATTTTTGCAGAAGCCAATCGAAACTTTCACGAAGCCGAAAAAATATTTAATGAACGTTTTCCCGACCGTCTTATGTCGAGGACGTATTTAAGAGAACTTGTGCAAAAATTTATTAACACTGGAAGTGTGCAAAACATGAAAAACCCTGGACGACTCGCAATTTCAGAAGACAAATAAATTCTGATAGTTGGTGAAATGGTAGTACATTCTCAGCAATCAGCTTCACATATAGCTGCAATATGTGATGTATCAATTTTAAAAAGGCATAAGTTCCATCCATACAAAATGAAGATTTTACATCGGTTGATAGAAGATGATCCGGATAGATGCATTGAATTTTGTGAGGTCATGACCCAAACCATTGCAAGAAACCCATCCTATCTTCGCAATTTCTGTTTAGTGACGAATGCACATCTTTTTTAAATGTGTTTGTTAAAAGACAAAATGCAACATATTGGTTTGATGAAAATCCCCATGTTTTCCGGGAACGTCACAGCCAATTTCAGCAAAAATTGAATGTGTGGATAGGAATACTTGGCAACCATATCGTAGGTCCCTTATTTATCGACTGGAGAATTGTACTTGAACATGCTAGAAAACCTCATCCATCCGTTAATAGTTGAGATTGCTGAAAGTAATCCAAACGAATTTGACATGGATATCATCTTAGCAGACAAGTTCGCATTTATCTCCATACAACATATTCTCAACGATGGATCGGTCGTCGTGGTCCTACAGAATGGCCTCCGCGATCCCCTGACCTGACTCCGTTGGACTTTTTTTGTGGGGGTATCTTAAATCAAATGTTTTTAAGCAGAACCCGATTCCCTTTTGGATTTATGACGTAAAATAACAGAAGCTTGTGCAAATACCAGAGTTGAAACTTTCCAGAAAGTACGGGAAGAGATATTAAATAGGTTTTTCTATTGCCAAGAAGTTCAAGGAGCACACTTTGATCATTTATTAAAATAATATTACTATTCAGTTTTTGTCGTATAAAATAAGTTTTGGTTTAGGATTTTCTTTTCCTTCAAATGAGATGTCATTCGACCCCCATTGCCATTTAAAAAAAATAGTTCAAGATGGCGCCTAGCCCCCATTTTGAAAGTTATAAAATTTAAATATGGGCTAAAAAGTAGTATTTAGCCTCCCATTAAAGCACATAACATTTTGTGAAGAAACATCAGGTAATTCAAAAGTTAGTATGGGGGAGGACATTTTACGACCGCACTGTATAAACCATATACTTACTAAGTATAAACCCATACAGTAATAAAAATTCTAGGAATATATTCGCCAAATAAAATGTTAAATAAAGATTCATAAACAGAACTAGTGGAGACATTGTGGAGAGGAAGTAAAGGGATAGACAGAGGGATTACTATTCGCCTTCGCAGCTGACTATAGAGGGCGCTACTACTAATTGCAATATGGCCGCGTAGTAGGGAAAACATTGTAGAAAACATTTAGTTGTCGGTGTTTGTAGGAGTAGTAGAGTGTTTTTCAAAGCGAAAAGTTTGTTAATTTTAATATATCTGCGTCATATACCGACGTATTTACGTACCTACAAGGCACACACAGACCCTTAGTAGAAGGAGGCCTAATGAGCTGGATGCCATTACTTTCACATTCTTCTACTATAGCAAACCCTTTGTCTAACATAATTGCCGTCGTGAAAAGGTTGAAGAAGATTTATTACATTTTCGTTATTGAAAATGGCTTTGTCAGATGTTCTTCCGCCATATGCTGGACTAACGTAATTAATGGACCCCGCAGGAGTAACCCCTAAATTTAATAGTGTGTTTACCTTTATAATAAGAATAAATTCTTATACGGCACTTTAAACATTTGGATTTTTGCACTGCTATTTCCGTGCAGTCGAGAACAACTCTAGTTTTTTTATATTTTAGAAAACATTTTGGCATACTTGCTAAATTCTTTTGTTGGCCAGTACATTATCATGTGTAGGCTTTTTTTTAATAATGGTATTGCCCAATGAAAATATTGCCTAACAGTGCTTTGATCTTTATCAAACAACACTGCTAAGGCTCGGAATGAAAAGTTTTGCCTTATTTTTATTAATGGTAAAAGTATTTTTTCTTCTAAATTGTCATCTGATGGATGTGAAATGTCTGCTAAAACATTCGACACACATTGTGCAATTGTACAAACTGTGATACACAACAAACCATTTTTGATTTGGACAGGCCCTCCATTATAAAATATTAAGGATAAATAACACAAAAATATTAAATAAACTCAACGAATTAGCATAGGGTTATACGTGCGCTACAAAGTTTTCCCTACTCGGTTAGTTCTCAAAGTTGCTGCTTGGGGGGCGACTCTTTCGTTTGCGAAGGCGAATAAGGAATACAAACTCAAAAATTACAAGTTCTCTATTTTCAATGAATAAAAATAATTATTCAAGCATTCTTCTTTATTTTTCTAGCTTATAGCACAGTACAGTTTTATATTTAAGGATAAATACTTAAAAATAAAATATTATAGGTTAGCAATAAAATTTGAGGTGAACAAGTGCACTGGTGCAAGGTCAATTATTTTATAATACTTCAAATATTCATGAGTAGGGTAAACATTTTATAATTATATATTCAATAGTGTCTCAACATAATTTTTTTATTTTCAAGCACAAAAGTTGTCATCTTTGGATTCAGCTTTAGATCAATTTTTCAAAGTGATTGAATTCATAAAAATGTCTTTCATGGCAAGAACCTAATGTGAAGCCTTACATGGTTAGAAAATCGTGAACTAAAAAAATTGAATAAATACATTGGCATACATTAGAGTATTTGAATCTATACTCAAAATGTACCTTACATAGATAAAAATGTAACGGTAGCCTAAAGTCTAATCTAAAAGCGAAGTGCTAAAATCTACAAATGCATCAGATACGTAACCAAAACGTAACATAAATAAAACAGAACTCCGACGTACAAAACAAAATTGAAAGCGCAACCAAAAGTGTTACTGGCGAAATGTAAATCTGTATTTGCTATGTGCTAGTTGTCTTCAGCCATATTGTTAATATCCTGGTTAATTTCCAAAAGCTCCTTAACATAACTTTGATCTGATAACAACTCTGCTAGCAATCTTAAAATGCCTTGAAGTGCATCCGCTGGTAGATTCAACTGGATGCTGCACTCTTCTATTATTTTCTTTGTTTTTTCTTCAATCTGTAAATATCGGTTATTTTAGATTTAATTTTAAAGTACGGGACAAATGTAAAATTGGATGTGACACATCAGATATCAAAAAAGTGAGGTTAAGTATCTTGGCTTTGTGATTGATTAACTAACTAATTGACTATTAAACTGGGTACAGCTACTAATGCCAATCCATTACAAAGTTTTTTTGAAATAAATTAAATTGTCCAATCTTGACTCCACTTTATAGTTCTTTTACTTTGATATGTGACAAAAAAAGTGAGGTTAAATATAACAAATGTGACAAAAAGTGAGGTTAAATATAACAAATGTGACAAAAAGTGAGGTTAAATATAACAAATGTGACAAAAAGTGAGGTTAAATATAACAAATGTGACAAAAAGCGAGGTTAAATATAACAAATGTGACAAAAAGCGAGGTTAAATATAAAAAATGTAACAAAAAGTGAGGTTAAATATAACAAAGTGACAAGAGAGGATACGAAAATGTGAGGTTTTCAAATTCAAATATTAGACTTGTGGGTTGGGTGACTTTTCTTCAGCTTGGTGTACCAACAAAGATCTCATGGCTAAAATCACGTGATTTGTCAGCACGGTAAAAATGGAAACATAACCTTGAATGTCGTTTAAAAAGGCGTGATGTTTGGAATTTAGAATTTCGGGGGAACTCTACGAAATTGTACATTTCTGTTCGTTAATGATTTGGTACCACACTCCATTACCAAGCACAGTGGAATTTTAACAAATTTGTTTGACAGTTTAAAACAATGAACGAAACCTAACCGTCACTGCGCGTGTCATACTGTAAACCGCGTGCTTTTGTTTGTGGGCACACCAACCTGGACGCGTAACGTCACATGCCATGAACTTACCCTTTCTGGATATAAGAATGTTGCCAAATTTAATTTCAGCCTCTTTTTGACTCCTCCATCTTGGTAGAAAACGGTGAATTCGTCGTAGTTTTCCTTAACTTTAAAATATATTCCAGCCCTTAGGTGTCCTTTCTGGTCTCGCGACAGCAAGCTCCTGAAATTGTACACCAGGTTTCGTCTTTCTGTAACATCTACAGCGGTCAGATATGGTCTCGAAATATAAATTAAAGCGGTGTTCTTAGTTTGAATTCCATTGGCGTTGGTATTGAGCTCCGTCCATTCCACAAACTTGTCGTTCTGCACCGAGAAGGTGTAGTTGTACTCCTTCTGCGAATGCACCTCAGATGATTGAATAAACCAACCTAAAGTAAAAGAAATTTTAAAAGTGACCATTACTTGCTATAATTAGGTTCTTGTGTTATGCGAGTTTTGTTCAACTTGATGCACAAAGGGGAAACATAACCTCAAACCCTCCGTTGCTCATTTATTGTTCAGTGAATTTCAGACAAAACAGAAAGGTGAAACAGAGTTATAAACCAAGCATCTGTTTGTGCACCAAACTAAGGTATGACGTCAACTACACAAGTCTGATTAGTTTTAAAGCAAATCTGATGTTAGAATTCTTACCTGTATGTGGATAAAGTTGGTCAAACATGACAGTGACGACCCTCCCGATATGGTATCCGGGATCACACAACAAAACACCAGGTCTGCCAGCTATTTCAAAATGAAGTGCAAGAAGAACATGCTCCTTTTCCAAGGAGTTGGCGACTGTATCCAATCGATCACCCAGAAGGGCATAATTATCGACGGTTTCGATGTTCTCCTCACAGGAAACCAAGTATAAATAGTCGGTGAGTCCTGGGAACTTTTTGTTGAGGTGAATGAGCCGTTTCCATAATTCCAAAGCGAGTCCAACGCAAGTGTGATGTAATGGTGTAATAGGTGGAGAATAGCTGTAAAAAAAAACAAAATTGAGCACATTACTTCGCTGTAACTTTCTAATACTATTTTCAAAAGGTTATATTTTTTAAAATGGCAATCGTCTACTGCAAAGAACAGCAAAATCCTATGTAGTTGCCCATACATACTATTTATTGATATTTTACAGGAAACAATTACGAATACCACTACATTTTATTGGAATACTGATTTGTAGCTTTTTGCTTAAAAAAAAACTCCTATATTGTTAGTTGTTTTATTAAACTCGGTGAAAATTAAGACCCCAATTGAGGATAATTCCGGAAACTAGACCCTTATTTAAATTATAAACTCTTCGCCGATATTTATAGGTAAAATTTACTTGGAGGTAAATTTTCTGAAGTTAATAATTTCAGGATTGAATGATCGCAGTAAGCGGGAAATACAATACAGTAAACGATTTTTATCTACTTTGAACTAATAATAGGTCCATTATGAGACCAAAAACAGTTTAATAATAGAGGTTATTGTTAAACTGTTTTTGTAACCATTTGGTTTTTAAGATTGGTGACATTTGCTTTCACTTTGGTCATAAAACGACAAACGTCAGATGTCGAATACATAACCACAAACTCTGAACTGTATTTATTAAATTTACTACAATCAAATATTACTTAAACTTAACTTTTAACGAATTAATTTAACAATTTTTCAAGTCCTTTAAATTTTTCAAATTTAAACCAATTCAAATGTTAGAGCAACGAAATTGATACTTTGCCCGTTAGATGGCGACTGTCAAATGTCACTTGACAATTCGCCAACGTTACGCCCAAAAATCCCTAGATTGTGTAATGAGACATTTTTAATATCAGAAATTTTGAATTTCTACATAATCAGTAACTCAAAGACCAAAGTAGATAAAATAGTATATTATACTCGTTTCATAACGGGCATTGTAGCATTTGTTCCATTGGAGCACTCCCCGCTACGTCGTGCCCCAAACCCACGCGTGCTGCAATATGCCCTCTTATGAAACTCGTATAATAATATATTATTAAATAACATAAAATAGACGACCAGTTTGTAAAACTAGCGTTGAAAAAACCAAGCAATAGTCTGTAGCCCGCGAGTCTTTCCATCAAACATAAAACTTTAAATCAAAGAATAGCCGCGATCAAGGAGTAACCAGCGCCAAAATCAAGCCACCTTCAAAAATCCGCATTAATTACCAGCTGCAGTTGCTCACTAACAATATCAAGGGATGCCCAGCCGCCGCCACCAAAAAAGTGCTGCAGTAGGTACTGTTTTGGCGGCGGCGGCGATGCGGTGTCCTTTGAACTATATACAAATGATTGATATGTCTCGCGCCGTCGTCGACCCGACAACGACCAGAAGCCGCATGAACGTCCGACGATTAGTCGGTTATGCCGTACGTACAGTTTTAGTGCAAATAAATGCCTGGAAGACCGCAACCTCAATCAGCCTCATTGAGCAAAACCAACCACCCTAGAGATTGAAAGTGGTCACGCTGACAATATATTGGAATACAGGAGAATAAAAATTTTGCGAAATGACAAAACAAAACAACAACCAAATTATTACCTGTGGAAGAACTCTTGCAGGCTGTAACATCCGCTATCCTTAAAACCCTGATAGAGGGCCAAGAAGTTACCGACGGTGTTGTAGTTGTGTTCCTCGAGCAGCTTCTGAACCTGCAGCTCTATCTGAGTGGCCAGTTCTTCATACTGCCAGACGGTCGGTATTTCTAGGGCCTTCTTGGGCTGAGGGGCCCACGTTGGAAGGGGCAACGGGTGCTTGTCGAGCCATGGTCCGCCGACTTGCGTAAGTTCCACCAGTTCGTCGAGCAAATCATACCTTAGGAATGGAATTTGCGAATGGATGGTGTTGTTGTTGTTGAATACGACGCCATTTTCACCAAGATTGAAGTCGTTCCTCAGGAGGACTTCGTTGTTACAGTAGCACTTTTCGTGGTGGTTGCATTTGCCGGAGTATCCGGACTTGCTGCCCCCTAGGAAGGAGCTTTCTGGGACCCACGGTTGTGCATTTTCGAGTCAACTTGGCCACTCGCAGCCCCAGCGGCCCACCGTTGGTAAGTAGGCCTGGTCTGTGTTGTCCATGTCGCTCCACGGAAGGGTCCCTCCTGCGGCCCTGAGGGCAGCCATTTTA
Source organism: Limonius californicus (assembly GCA_014611495.1). NCBI lineage: Eukaryota > Metazoa > Arthropoda > Insecta > Coleoptera > Elateridae > Limonius > Limonius californicus. The sequence continues at coordinate 2,547 of JABXWE010056611.1, read as the reverse complement.
AGCCCATGCACAGCTGCATTTCGATCAGCTGCACACAGTAACGGTTGTATTTGATTTTTTTCACGATCTAAAAAAGAAAATGTAACTTGTACTTGTGGTCTAAAGTTTTTTTAAATAATAATATGTACTGTTGTGTCCGTAGATGATTGTAGAAACCCAAGGGGCTTGGGAATTGTAAAATACTTTAGCGCTTCTTTTTCTACTGGATACGGTGTTTCTTTATATAAATTTTATAGCATAAAGTTGTTGCAAATTGGTAACTACCATTAAACATGTTGCAGAAGTAAATAAACAATGACCGCCTGAATTAATAAAGACCTAGACCACAGAAAATAACTTTAAAAACTAGTAGTGGTTACGCAAGACATAACCTTAAAACTACATGACAGCTGAAGGGTAAACAACATAACCCCAAAAAAAACCGCACGACGTTTATAACATTTATAGTGGTTCTGCATTCATTTATGGATACCCATTTTTTGTTTAAATAAAAAAAGTCAATCAAGCCAATCCTTATTTGATATTCAATAAGCCGTTCTCTGTTCTTTGTTTAATAACAATCTAGACATTCCTTTAAAGTCGCCTTTTAAGCGTAAGTAATTAACGTGTTTGATAAAGCTTTAAATGGAAATGTTATTAAGTGCACGTAGATCTTATTTAAATATGTTTAATTAAATTTGAACATACTTGAATTTGTTATACAATGATTTGCGAACTTAAAAAATGTTCCTTAATAATTACTTAAAAGGTCATTCAATTCCCAAAGCCTCCCTTGCGTAATGTCAAAACCTTTAATAAAGGTCTTTTGTAGATAATTATTTTAAACAAAAACCGATCGTGATATCTATCAGCGCCTCCTCTTCCCAATTAAATCTTGATTAAGGCACGAGCTCCGGAAACCCTTTATTTGGAGCCCAATGTCTGGGCCTCTGATTAAACACATATTTCCAAATTGACGTTCAACTAACATCATCGAACGTACCCCATTAACGAAACGCAATCAAGAAATTTCCCTACAGTTACTTTTGTTTCCCGTCATTATCGTGCTTTACGAGCCGTACGAAAAAATGATTGCGTGATACAATTGGATTCCTAAATTAATAAACGGGCGAGTGCGGTCGGCTAAAGGTCGCAACACACAGTACGAGTATTACATTACCGTGTCCGACGCGCTATCACCTTTATTCCAGCATTATTGATTTATTTTGAGATGATTTATTTAATTGCAATTTCATGACATTACGTGTTTTCAATCAACGATTTAAATTATTACGTTTCGGGAGGGCCGTGGCATTGATATAATGAGTCTGCAATACGGGCCTACAAGAATTCCATTATTATTTATTGAACAGTCGATAGGGGAGCTCAAGGATAAACCAAAAATTAAACCCCTTGAATAAACGATTCATGAATTTTTATGTAGAGATTCAACGAATGTTTCTACTTTGGTAGATTTTCCATTATCATTTTTTTTACAGCGTATGACGTTACAATAGCTGATAAGGAATAGTTGTTTAGTAGCATGATAAGCAGATATTGATTAATAAACATCAGCAGAGGTTTCGTGACTGCGGAATTGGGGAATAACAAACAACAAAAGCATAATTTAGGGAAAAAAACATAACAGGTTTAATTTGCGTTTGAATTATTTTCCCGCTAGAACTGTTGTTTTGCACGTGGATTCAACATATGTTTAAATTGGTTCCTCGAACTTTAAACTGGCTCGCCAATTTCAGGCAGTGTAAACAAACGCAATGTTTGTGACGTAACAAAATTCCCGTGGATACTTTTCCTTGAAACATTCGTCATGTTTGTGCGGAACTGGTATTTCCGTTAATCCTGTAATTAGCTGATCCTACAGAGGTAATGATATACCTTTTATCAATTTCACAATGTTTACTAGTGCCAAGCACGTTTGGCAAGCTTTTACGAACGTGAAAGAATAGTATAATATAGAAAAATCGGCTATTTGCTTGAGAGTCGTCGATTGCTACTTTGTTCTGAATTTCAAAACAATGTTTCTGGAAATCGGGGTACTTATTTAAAGACTGAAGGGAAATTTCGCTAAATTCATTCTATATATACATTTTCAGTTTAAAATGTTTCTCGTTTGTTTTAAAGTCATTTTAAAACTGAAAGATAATCGGACACAGCGGAAGAAGAGTACTTTCTGAAAACTTCCATCAAATCTACTTCCAAAACCTTCCGAAAAATCTGTTTAATAATACTTCAAGTGGAACTTTCGGAAGTTTACGAAATCAAGGCAGATTCAAATTTAACGGGGAAATCGAGTACTTCTTTAAAAATTAAGTCGAACCCTCTTCTACTTATCTGCTTTGTTATAAAAATTTGTAGTTTTTATACAAATTAACAATATAATAGAACTTTTAGGTATGTAACTTTGTCTTTATTGCCCAATATCTTCTGGAACGTCAAACACGTTAATATTTAGCAAACAGATTTATAAGTAAGCGAGATAATCAAACAGTGGGGCCAGGTAGAAAGATTTTATTATAGATAGTAGTCGAAAAAAATAACAAAACTTCT